>JBBPUL010000603.1:0-17363 GCA_038094675.1 Spongispora temasekensis | reverse complement strand
ATTTGTTGTGCTTGGTTAGTTGGACTTAGCAGTTTTGAAGAGTGAATGCTGATGTAAGTTGAAGTTCCCACACTTGATTCTCAAAAAAGCGCACAAGTGTGCATTCCATATTTGGTTATTTTCATTTATTTGTACCACCACACTATATAAACAACACACCTGCGAGTTTTTTTCCCACAGCCTCTTTCTTCTTGATTTGTATCATCTCTACCACCACTACTCCTTGCTTACTACTTACCACCATTACTTAACTGATTAAGCTTGTTTATGTTTGACCATATCCATATATGGTAAGTGTGGATATATTATTATGTAATCTACAACTGATTATGTAATTTGTTTGTTTGTGTTTTAGATTATATTTATAAATAGATGATTATGTAATAGTATAGTCAATAATATATCTTATCTTATCTTTATGTAATTGATATTAAGATTTGATCTTATCTAAAATTAAAATTTGTTAAATTCAAATAGAACTATAATATGCTAGGGATACTATGAGATACTATGAGACACTATGAGACACTATGGACACTATGAAACACTATGAAATTCACAAATACTATGAGATACTATGAGACACTATGAAAACTATGAAATACTAGGAATACTATGAGACACTATGAGAGTACTATGAAAGCTCTGTCAAGATGGACCCTCACTATGAGCACTATGATACTGTCCAGCACTGTCCAGCACTGTCAAGTTACTCCTGATTTTGCTGATGAGTGACAACTGTGAAATCAAACCCTAAGGCTGTGGAAATGCCCAAGTTCACTGTCACAGGAATACAGCCTGATTCTGGCACACTGATGGATATGGGAAAAGTGCAGGCTGAGAGACTGTGCTTCAAGTGTGGAAAGAAATGGCCATGTACAGACCACCCTCCAAAAAGATGCCTGGTGCACAAAATGTATTTTCAAGGTGTCAAAATAGAGTATACAGATGCAAATGGTCTAAAGGCAGCCATAGACAAAGTGGAAAAGAAACAGGGTTTTCTGAAAGAAGAGTAGATACTAGGTCGACTACTTCTTCTAAAAAAGCCAAAGTACCCAAAAGAGAAAGTAAGGAAGCAGCAGGTTATTTTTATGACAGGCACAGGTAGCATCAATTGTAGACTCAAAGTGCAACCTAAAGCTGTGAGATAAAGTCAAGGGGCAAAGATTTCAAGCACAATGCAAGACAACCCAATCACTACTCCACCTAGGTGAGTAGTAATGACAAAGATAAAGGTAGAGTGTCCTTGAGCAAATATGCTGCAAGGTCAAGGGGGTTCTTAGGGAGAGCAGAGGGGAGCAAGAGGGTCAAAGACAATAGATTGCTATCTCAAGTAGACTCAAGCTGGAGTACATGGCTTGTGCTACACCTCTATATATATGTGTGGGGGATGCACATGGACCAGGCCTAAGTAGAGCCTCAAAGACAAAGAAAGACATAGAAGAAAAAGAGGTAAGCATCTATGAGTAATCTGCAGTATGAATGAGTAAGAAGAAGACTGTGGATTGGAAATAAGAAGCAAATGTGAAGCAGAGAAGGTCAGAAGAGAAGGTTCTGTGGCATAAGGACTGCAGAAGCAGTAGAAGAGAAGCTTGGGTGAAATACCTGAGATAAGAATAAGCAACATGAGGTGTCAGAAGCAATAGAGTGAAACAAAGAGAAAGGAGGCATGTGGTGCCAAAGGAAAGAGTCTAGGATGAAGGTCAATAGTGGCAGGCAGTGTCACAAACTATGAGTCTAGAGAAAAGAGAAAGGCAAAGATGACACCCAGTGTCAGGAACCATAGGCCCAGAGAAATAGGAATGAGTATACACCAGTAGGACAACTAGTGGGGTGTGGTGGGCAAACCAGCAAGGGTGGCTGGTGAGACAATGAGAGGCACAATGAGAGGTGCTGCAGCTAAGATGAGAGAAAAGAAATAGGAGCCATAGACCAATCATAACAGTTATGACCTATTTGCTACTGAGAAGGTCACTATCAAGGCAAAAAGTTGAGCACTCATAGATACTAGTCGAAAGATGTATATTCTGAAAGATTAATACATATGGCCAAATAACATCCAGAAGTGGCTTGTAATTGCTGGGGTAATAGATGCTAACTACAGAGAGATCATCAAGGTACTCTTGGTGAATCAAGGAAAGGACCAGTTCATAGTAAATAAAGGAGACAAGACTGCTCAGATAATTCTAACCAAAATAATAACCCCTGAAGTTAAGGTATAGTGAGGTGCAAAACTATTGCAATGCCTAATCCCAAACTGGGGTGCATAGCACCCCATAATTACTCATGAGAATTTCACCTTACTTGTGGGAACAAATAAAGTACATACTATTGGCTACAATGTTGTCCCCAGAGTCATGTGATTTGGTTCACATAATCCCAAGATACATCCATTTCAAAACAGCAATACCATTGCAATAGTTTTGCACCTTTTGGTATGTTGGGTATATTAGTACTTGGTATAGCCTCCCTTTGCCTTAATAACTGCCTGAACCATTCTAGGCATGCTCTCTATCAACTTCTGACACTCCTCAGCTGGTATCCCCTCCCAATCAACTTGAACTCTCTCCCACAATTTATGAATCCCCTTAGGAGAGGATTCACGATCTGCTAGTCTTTTTTTGAGGTAACTCCAGAGATGCTCAATGGGGTTAAGGTCAGGAGACTGTGCAGGCCATACTATGGTATAAAAATCCTGCTCCTAAAGCCAGTCCTTAACCTTCTTGCAAGTGTGCTTGGGGTTATTATCCTGCTGAAAGATGATGTCAGGAGGATCAAGACCATAAAACTGTAGAGAATCTAACAGTTCATCCTTCAAAATCTAAAGGTAAAGATCTTCATCCATTCTACCATCAATCTTGGTAGCATAGCCAACTCCCTGCTAAGTCATACACCCCCACATCCTCCTCCAAACTTGACTGTACCTTCTGCCACCCTATCACTAAGCCCTTTCCCTGCCTTTTTCCACACCCACTTGTGCCCATCTGACCCTAGGCAATTGATTTTGGTCTCATCAGACCATACTATCTTCTTCCAGTCCTCCAGAGTCCAATCCTTATGAGCATAAGCAAAGTCCAGATGAGCTTTGTGATGCTCAGCTGAAAGAAGAGGTTTTTGACTTGACCACAGCTTTCATACCAGTCTTCTTCAGGTGTCTGCACACTGTGAAAGTAGAGAGAGGCTGGTTGACTATATTGGTGAGTGCCTTAGTCACCTGAATAGCATTCTCTGCCTTTCCAGAGGAGATAAGACAAATTGCATGGCAGATATTGGCAGAGGAAAGCTTGGATGGACACCCTCCAGCAGCCTTCTGAAGCTCAAAATGCTCTTTAGAGCATATTCTGGATATGGTAGACACATGAAGACTAGTAGATGATGCAATGGAGTTGGCAGATTGACCAGCATCAAGCATAGAGAGGATGGTGTGATTCTGAGTAGGAGAGATGGATCTCATAATGGTTGTGGTTGGAAACAAAGATGCATGTGAACTATTTTGAACTCAGACATGTTCCTACTATGTGTATCTTTGTTTGTATGACCAAACATAACCACATAACACTTGATTTCAATGTGCTAAGTGAAGAGTGCAAAACTATTGCAATGGTATTGCTGTTTTGAAATGGATGTATCTAGGGAGTGTGTGAACCAAATCACATGACCCTGGGGACAACGTTGTAGCCAATGGTATGTACTTTATTTGTTCCCACCAAAGCAAGGTTAAATTCCCACAAGTGATTGTGGGGCACTGCATGCCCCAGTTTGGGGTTAGGTATTGCAATAGTTTTGCACCTCACTGTATTGTCCCCTTTGGATGACACTGAAAGGGGAAAAGATGGTTTTGGATCAACAGACATATGTCAAATTTGAATCCTAACTTGTCCTAAAGTCCAAGCTATTAAGGACTTAAAACAAGAAGTGGAGTCCACTATCAAGGACTTAAAACAAACAACTTCAGTTAGACCTCTGAAAAAAGGGTCGCTGGACAATCACATTAACTATGGAAAAATATGGAAGATCTATGGACAGCACAGTGGATAAAGAAAACAGTAGACCAAAAGGACACTCAGTGGTCACTACATCATATAGGTCATTTGTTCATGAGTCATGCCTAGCCAAAGTAGAACCCAAGTTAATAGAGCAAATACAAAACATGTGTAACTTTGAGGCACAGATCATGCTAAGAGAGCTGCAGAAGTGGCCTCAGTACATACTGTACAAGGTGTTTCCAAGGATTTCATCCTCAAAATCAAGATCTACACCTCCAGTGTAGAACACATCTCTACCAAAGCTTTTGTTGACTCAGATTGTATGGGATCATCTATAGATCAGGAGTTCACTGAGTCCCATGGATCAGAGAGACATAAGTTGCCCAGACCCATACCAGTCTATAATGCCAATGGTACTCCAAACTCTAATGGACAGATCTCTGAGTTCATAAATTTACAGTTGGAAATAGGAGATTATTGGGAATGAATAGCATTGGCCATCACAAACCTAGAAACTAATGACATATACCTGGAATATAATTGGCTGAAGCTTCACAATCCCAAAATCAACTGGCAAAAGCAAAGTGTCTCATTCCAGTGTGAAGACAATTACTGTCCAGAACTGATGGATGAGGATGACAATGATGAACCAGAGAATGACTTGGTATTCTGTATAAGAAATATGGCCATGGATATTACAATCAAATAAGGGGGGAAAAAAAGCTATGGTATTTCCATGACTACAAGGATGTATTTGATAAGAAGAACTTCAACAAGTTACCTCCTCATCAACCTTGAGATCATGCCATAGACCTCATCAAAGGAACTCACAAAATTGATTATAAAACCTATAGCCTCACACCAGATAAACAAGTCAAACTGGAGAGTTTCATTGATGAAAATCTGAAGTCTGGATATATTTGCCCCTTCAAATCCCCCTTTACCTCAGCCTTCTTCTTTATAAAAAATAAGAATGGCAAACTCCACCCCATCCAAGATTACCACCACCTCAATTACATCATCATTAAAAACTGCTATCTCCTACTGCTAATACAGAAATTGGTGGATAAGTTGAAATTGTCAAAATACTTTACTAAGTTGGACATCCAATGGTGATACAATAACATTCAGATAAAAGATGATGATGAATGGAAGGCAGCATTCCATCTTAGATTATTTGAACCTCTTGTGATGTTTTTTAATCTCACAAACTCACCTGCTATGTTTTAGACAATGATGAATCACATCTTTTGGGACCGTGTTTTTAAAGGAAAAGTTATCATGTGCATAGATGATATTATGCTTTTCACAAAACCTGGATAAACATTATTAGATTGTGAGAGAAGTGTTACAGATTTTCTAAGATAACAAATTATACTTCAAACATATCAAATGTGAGTTTGAGACTACTGAAACAAAGTATCTATCTCCCAAGAGTTAGTGCACATGGATTCCAGAAAAATACAAGGTGTTTTCAACTTGCTAACCCCTATGAATTGCAAACAACTTCATGGATTCTTGGGCTTTATAAACTTTTACTTGCATTTCATCAGGGATTTCTCCAAGATCGCCCTCCCACTCAATGCTCTCACCTCTGAGAAGAAGGAGTTTCTTTGGTCCCCTGAAGCCAAGAAAGATTTCACCAATTTGAAAAAGGCCATCTCCTTAGCCCCTTTACTTCATCTTTTTATCAACAATGTGCTCTTCTGCGTAAAAACAGATGGTTTAGGCATTGGTATTAATGTGATCCTTTGCCAAAAACAGAACAATAAAGTGACCAAAGTGAATGTGAATGGACATGACCCTTAGCCTCAACTACACAAAAAGAAACTAAGAGTGGGGGCTAGAGACTTTGGTCAAAGACACAAGAGGTCAAAGCTGGGGCTCAGCTCAACTCTTGGCCACTTTATATATGTCCTACTATATTAAATACATGAGGTCTGACTAAGCTACATAACATGAGGTAGTCTAGACTATGATATCATAGATAAGGAGATAAGGAATGACATCAGGTCACATGATAGATGTATCACCAGAATGCTCATATGAATGAAAAGAGTTTAAATAAGGTGGTTTTGAAGAATGTAACTATCATGCAGCAGATCTCAAATTGTTGGCAATTATCTTTGCCCTTAAGAAATGGTGCCAGTATCTCCTAGATGCCAAAGAACCATTCACCATTCTCATAGATCACAAAAACTTGGAGTTTTACAAACATCCTTAGAATCTCTCTCATTATCAAGTGCACTGGTATCAAACCCTCCAGGAATACAATTACATCATTGCTCACCATCCTGGTAAAACTAACCCAGCAGATCCTCTGTCTCAGAGGCCAGACTTTGAAAAGAGGATGGAATCTTTAAACTCCCAAATAACCATAATCCCACCATCCAAAATCTCACAATCCATTATGAAATTCACAGATCTCACAAGACAAATCAAACAGGGTCAAGAGCATGATGAGGAAAAGATGTTGAAAGGCTTAAAAAAAGAAAATTAGAACAAAGAGAATGATATAATCTATTGAAAAAATCTTGTATATATACCAGAAATAGCATCTCTCAGAGAAGAAGTAATTATTAGAAACTATAACCACCCACTATCAGGATATCTGGGTGTAAAAAGAACAAAAAATCTTATTATGCAAACATACTACTGGCCATTGATTCAAAAGGATGTAGAAAAATATGTAAAAGGATGTGATAAATGTCAAAAAAAAAAAAAAAAAAAAAAAGAGAAAACAAAAACACACACTTATACCCCAATGAAATATCCTCTTGCCCTTAGGAAATCATATCCATAGATTTAATAGGTTTCCTCCCTAAGTCACAAGAAAAAGACACATACTCACAGTAGTCAATTGATTTATAAAAATAATTCAATTATTCACAGTAACCACCAATATTACCTCTCTGGAAGTAGCAAAAATATTCCAAGACCATATATGTACATATTCCCCCTACATGGTGCACCCAAAAAGGTTATTTCAGATTAGGGACCACAATTCATATCAGAGTTCATAAAAGAGCTATACCAAATGTTACATATGATGGCCAACCCCTCTACCACCTATCACTCATATACTAATAGACAGACTGAGTGAATGAATGCAGAAGTTGAATAATACCTATGTCTGTATATCAATCACAGGCAAAATGACCAGGTAGAATAGACTCTAATGGCTGAACTCACACATACAGTATATTATCAGACACAATTAACTAACACAGGATATGCTCCTTTCCTACTTAACAATGGACATATATCTATGAAGAAATTTGTGGAAGGATTAAGAATATCACTACACAAGCCTTAAATAGAGCAAAAGAGGACATGAAGTGATTCTATAACAGCACCAAACAACCTCAATACCAGCCCAGTGACCTCATACTACTAGATAGAACCAATATCTGATCATACTGACCTGCTAAGAAACTAGATGATGAAAGATATGGACTGTTTAAAGTTATTGAAAAGGTCAGAGATGCCTTATATCCAATTAAACTGAATAAAAGCTAAAAATACATTCATCCTATCTTCCATGAAAGTCTATTGTGCTCTTACCAGAGTGGCAAATACCCCTCACAAAGAGATCCTTCTCCTCCTCCTCCTCCTTCTTCTTCTTCAGATATCATATTAGAAGTAGAAGAACAAGAAGTGGAAGAAACCCTAGATTCATGAGAAAGAAGAGAATCCATAGAATATCTCATACATTGAAAAGGCTTTCTATGAGAGGAATAAGCATAGTTGAAGGAAAAAGAATTAAAAAACACTCCCAATGTGATTAAAGAATTTCATTACAAACACCTGATGGCTCTATGCTCAAATCTCACAATTCAACTCTGTGCATGCTCTTGTCTAACCTGTTTGGGTGTCCCACTCCCAGTTCCCACTACCTCTACACTCTGCTCTCCTGAATTCCTCGCCTTCCAAAAAAGATATCAAAAATTCTTAGCAGATACTGTATGTTCAAAGTTTCTGATTGTCTGGAGTCCAATTCTTGAAAATGAGATAATGTTAGATTTTTAATTTTCCCACAACTTATCACTGCATTCCAGACTTACAGTGGCTTACAAAAGTGTCCCAATGTTGGAAATTTTTGCAATGATTTTGAGTTGATGAGAGAACTACAACAAATGAGGACAAACACTTGTAGGGTTATTGATAGCCCTAACCTTGTCTAACCTAATGCAGTAATGTTCACGTGACTAGGTTCCCATGGTATCAAGATATGTATATCAATTTTAATATAACAGCTTGTTTTGTGATCCTAATATTGTCACTCATTATCTGATACATAACATGACAATCTGACATCTTTTGATAGACTTTATACTTTGGACCTATGTTCTCACATAAATAACATACTTCTAAGCAATATAAATTGTAGGTATTCCACTTCAGTCAACTACACTTCACCATGAAATCCATTTCTACCTCTATTACATAGAGCCAATATCCTTCTTCTCTCTGATTCTGGCCTGTCTGCTCACCAAATCTTTTCCAAGACTGGTCTAGGAAAGTCTACTGTGGCTAGGGTTATCAAAGAGATATATCCAGACAAGAAGAACACTAAGCTTGGACACTCTTCTAAGCTTTTCTCTGTTGACAAGAGACAAATTGTATCTAGTATTACCTCTGAAAAAGCTGACAATGCTGTTTAAGCCACTCATCTCATCAAGTTAGCATTATCCTCACCTGTCTCTTGTTAAACAATTCACAGGGTGCTAAAGTCTACATCTCTAAAGGCTGTAGTCAAAAAGAAGAATCCACTTTTATCTGCTAGAAATAGGAATCAAAGGCTAAACTTTGCTCTCCAGCATCAATACTAGACTATAGATGACTGGTCAAGAGTTATTTGGACAAATGAGACCAAACACAATAGGATTGGGTCAGATAGAAGATAGTATACATGAAAAGTAGCAGGATAACCATTGCAAGAGAAGGAGATACAGGGAACTGTCAAGTTTGGAGGTGGTTCCTTAATGGTTTGAAGTTGCATAAGTTAGAATGGAGTAGGGATTCTTGTAGAGGTAGAGGGTAGGATGAATGCTGAGCAATATGTTTCTATTCTGAAATATAGTTTGCTTTTTAGCATGGAAAACTATGGAATTCTTAAAGAAAGCATTATCTTTCAACAGAACAATGACTCCAAGCACACCTCTAAAAGAGCCAAAAATTGGTTTAACTCTAAAGAGTTCTAGGTCCTTGACTGGCCAGCACAATCTCCAGACCTCAACCCTATTGAGCATCTCTGGTAAAATCTCAAAAAGAAGCTTAATAATATAAAACCCCTTCCATGATGCAACCTAACCTAGATTCGAGTATTGGTGGAGACCATGTTTAGTAGTCAAGGAAAGGATAAAGAAGAGGGGCACCAGTAGTGATGAGCTAGCAGTTGAGATTGTCCTTGTGCTTGGAGGTTGCAGGCTGGTGTTGGCTGTCCAGCCATGTTGTTGACAAGGGCAAAGGAAGTGTTAAGAGATGAGACCCCTTAGAACAACAACACTTATGATATAGGACTGGGGAGTGACTACCACAAGTACACTACCTTATGTTATGACAGGTGCGGGTAGCATCAGCCATAGACTCAATGCGCAACCTAAAGCTGCGAGGTGGAGACGAAGGGCGTAGGTCCTGAGCACAATGCACAGAGACTAGTCACTACTCTGCCTTGGCGAGTATGTAGCGACATTGGGGATGAGGGCTGAGTATCCTTGAGCTAAGATGCTGTGAGGCCAAGTGATATGAGGAGAGCAGAGGAGGGAGTGAGAGGGTCAAAGACGCAATAGATTGCTATCTCGAGTAGGCTCAAGCTGAGGTTACACCACTTGTGCTACACCCTATTTATATGTAAAGAGTCCTGCACACAGACCAAGTGGTGCAACAGCTCGTCAAGAGAGGAATCCTAACAAGGAAACTGGAGATAAGGAAATGAGTCAGACACAGTGTGAAACGAGTCAGAAGGCTGTGTGTGATAGAACTACATAGAATGTTCTGGAACATATGAGTCAAAGATAAGAGATAAGGGAAAGTGCACAGCTGTTAATGCTGACTAAGTGAAAGGCTGTGCGAGTTTTTGGTAATACATGACAAAGGAAGCAACAAGGAAAAAGAAAAGGGGCCGATTATAACACCTTATATACTACTGACTATCATGCATGGACCAAGTACAGAAGGGCTACCCTAAAGCTACTTACTAAGTATGATGTCATGCATCAGTTAGCAATGATGTCACAGTGATGTCATGGTCCATCACGGTGATATCATAGTCTAGGTTATATGTCATAGGTCATATGATCCAGTCTAGGCCTACAGATAAGATAGGTGCTGCAAGTGAGATAAGATAAGATAAGATTGACACCGAAGATAAGATAAGAAATGATGTAGCAAACAATCATAACATTCCAAAGGAGCTTTAGAGCTCTAGAAGAGAGTTGCAGTGGAATGGGGGAAGATAGAGGTTGAGAAGTGTCATAGATTGATAGAAAGCATGCCTAGGAGACTGGAGGCAGTCATAAAAGCAAAAGGGACATACTCAATACTACTAAAACTCTAGATCACACATACTGCTTACAAAAGTGTCCTAATGAGTTGTTATATTAAAATTGATATATTTTGGTACCATGGAAATCTAGTTACATGACCATTACTACATTAGGTTAGACAAGGTTAGGGCTATCAATGACCCTGCAAGTGTTTGTCCTTATTTATTGTAGTTCTCTCACCAACTCAAAATCATTGCAAAACTGTCCAACATTGGGACACTTTTGTAAGCCACTGTATGACATAGTTACACAAGGATTTCATTTCATGATTAGTATATAAGTACCTGTAATTATTTCTCTGGTCTTGATATTATAAAGCATTCCCTATCTTCAAGTGAGTGTGAGGAGCTCAACTCTAACACACCTTTTTCATTTGCCTTTACTGTCTCCAACTCTTCAACACTCATTTCTCCCACTATAACATCTGTTCTCAACACCACCATCATTCCACACCTCAATGAAACCAATTATCTCACCTGGCATGTGCATATGTGTGCATTACTCATTCATTCTGACCTGTGGAGTATTGTTAGAGTCGAAGCTCCTCACACTCACTCGAAGAGAGGGAATGCTTTAGAATATCCAAACTGAGAAATACAGTATATGGATCAACTACTTATATACTACTAAACATGCACTAAACACAAGTTACTACATCATTACCTTACCATGATCTAGACTACTGTGAAATGTGATATGTGAAGAAGTGAAAAATGAAAGAGTTTTGACATTATCCCCTTTCTGAGGCCAAGTCATCCTCAACTGGTGGAATATCAAACATAGAATCCAGATACTTGTTGAATCATTTATGATATGCAAGGTAGTCAGGTTGCTCAAATAGAGTTAGGTGGAGTTTCATAGTAGATTAAGGGTGCAGAGCAGCTGTGTGTCAGTGATGGAATTCTTTAATGGTGTTGGGAGCATTTTTTTTAGCTCTTTCTCTTTTAACCATGCTCATTCCTCTCTTGAAAACCCTTCCAGTGCATGAGATATTCTATTTCTCCTCTTCTTTCTTATAAATCTAGAATTTCTTCCACTTCTTGTTCTGAGACTCCTGATGATATCTGGCAGAGGAGAAGGAGGATGCTTTTGTGAGGGGAACTTGCCAATGTGGTAAGGACATAGTAGACTTTCGTGGAATACTGGATGGATCAATTTCCAGCTCTTGTCCAGTTTAATCTGGTATGAGGCAGATCTAAATTTTTTGATGACTTTGAAAGGTCCATATCTTTTATCATCCAGTTTCTTTGCTAGTCAGTGTGATTGAATATTTGTTCCCTCCAACAGAATAAGGTCACCAGGTTGGTAATTGGGGTGCTTCTTAGCTGTTCTATTGTAAAACCTTTCCATGTCATCTTTAGCTCTTTGGAGTGCTTGCATAGCCATTTCCCTTGTGACTTTCAATCCCTCAATAAACTCTCTCACTGCTGGTACTTTTGTTTATCTCCTTAGGTCAGGGAATACTGTTGGTATGTGTCCATTATTCAAGAGGAATGGTGCATAACCAGTAGATGATGACTGCACTTGATTATGCAAAACTTCTGCTATTGGTATCTATTCTGCCCAGTCGCTTTGTCTGTGATTTGTGTAAAGTCGTAGGTACTATCCGACTTCAGCATTCATCTGTTTGGTTTGACCATTAGTTTGCAGATGATAGGTGGTAGATGGGTTTGCTTGGATGTGCAACATCTGGTATAGTTCCTTCATAAATTTGGACACAAATTGAGGTCCTCGATCTGATATCACCTTTTTTGGTGCACCATGTAGAGGGAAGATAGTGTCTCTGAATATTTTTGCTACTTCCAAGAATGTGATATTTGTTGTTATGATGAATAGGTGAATCATTTTTGTGAACCTGTCAACTATTGTTACAATGGCATCTTTTCCTTGACTTTTGGGAAGAGGGCTGATAAGGTTGATGGAGATAATTTCCCATGAAAATGAGAGGATTTCATTCAGGCAGAGTGATGTATTTTTATTTTCTCTTTTTATTTTTGTTTTCTGACATTTGTCACAACCTTTTACATATTTTTCTATGTCTTTATGTATTTCTGGCCAATAATATGTTTGCATCACTAGATTTTTTGTTCTTTTTATACTGGAGTGGCTGGCTATAGGGTGATCATGATTTCTAATAATTACTTCTTCATGAAGATTTAACATGGGTGGTACATATATATACAAGATTCTTCCAGTAGATTACACTGTTTTTCTTATTCCAATTCCTATTTTCTATTAATCCTTTCAACATATTTTCCTTGCATTGTTCTTGACCCTGTTCTATTTGTGGAGCAAGATCCAAAAATTTCATAAACACTTGAGTTATTTTATTTGGTGGGATGACAATAACTTGAGAATGCAAGGGTTCTATCCCATTTTCAAAGTCTGGCCTCCAGGACAGAGGATGAGCAGGGTTGGTTTTTCCAGGACAATGTGCTATTGTGAAATTATATTCTTGGAGGGTCTAATACCATCATGCCTGTCGATGAGACAAATCTTGGGGACATTTGTAGAATTCGAAGTTCTTGTGATTGGTGAGGATGGTGAAGGGGTCTTTAGCATTGAGAAGGTATTGTCACCATTCTTTGAGAGCAAAGATGATTGCCAGAAGCTTCAAATCTGCTGTATGATAGTTGTATTCAGCATTAGATAGGGACTTGGAGATGTAGGTGATAAAATACCATCAATCATCTTGTTACGACAGGCGCGGGTAGCATCAGTCATAAACTCGATGCGCAACCTAAAGCTGCGAGATAACGGCGAGGGGCATAGGTCCTGAGCACAATGCACAGAGACTAGTCACTACTCTGCCTAGGCGAGTATGTAGCGACGTCGAAGACGAAGGTGGAGTATCCTCAAGCAAAGACGCTGTGAGGCCAAGTGGTTCGAAGGGAGAGCAGAGGAGGAGCGAGAGGGTCAAAGATGCAATAGATTGCTATCTCAAGTAGGCTCAAGCTGAGGTTACACCACTTGTGATATGCCCTATTTATATGTAAAGAGTCCTGCACACAGACCAAGCAGTGCAATGGCTCATCAAGAGAGAAATCCTAACAAGAAAACTGGAGATAAGGAAATGAGTCAGACACAGTGTGAAATGAGTCAGAAGGCTGTGTGTGATAGAACTACATAGAATGTTCTGGAACATATGAGTCAAAGATAAGAGATAAGGGAAAGCGCACAGCTGTTGATGCTGACTAAGTGAAAGGCTGTGTGGGTTTTAGGTAATACAAGACAAAAGAAACGACGAGGAAAAGAAAAGGGGCTGATCATAACACATCTTGTTTTTGACTCTGATGCCAATACCTGAGCCATCTGTTTCAATATAAAAGGGTTGATGGGAAGGCACAGTGCAGGTGCAGACAAGATGGCCATTTTAAGCACAAGAAAGCTGTGTTTGGCTTCTAGTGACCAGAGGAATTCTCATTTTTCAGATGTGAGGGCATTTAGGGGTAAGGTGAGTTTAGTGAAATCTTTGATGAATCACCTGCTACATAGAAGTTTAGGAATCCAAGAAATCCTCTGAGTTGTTTGTGCATTGTAGGGGTAGGCTAATCCAATACACCTTTAACCTTGCCTAGGTCCATATGAACCAAATCATGGGATATATCACACCCAAGTATTCTGTTTCTAATGTCTCAAAGTCATATTTGATATGTTTCAAGTAGAGTTTATTATCTCATAGAACTTGTAATACTTTGCGAACTATTTGTCTATGTTCTTCAAGAGTAGCAGTAAAGATCATAATGTCATCCATATATACAATGACTTTCCCTCTGAAGATCAAGTCCCTGAATATATGGTTCATTATTATTTGAAATGTTGTGGGCAAGTTTGTGAGACCGAAGAACATTATGAGGGGTTCAAATAACCCAAGGTTCATGCAGAATGCAGCCTTCCATTCATCTCCGTCTTTCATTCTGATATTATTGTATCTCCAGTGAATGTCCAGTTTAGTAAAGTATTTTGCTGACTTCAATTTATCTACCAATTCTTGTATAAGAGGAAGGAGGTAGTGATTTTTAATGGTGATATTGTTGAGGCAGTGGTAATCCTAGACAGATCTGAGTTTACCATTCTTCTTTTTGATGAAGAAGAATGCAGATGTGAAGGAAGATTTAGAAGGATGAATGCATCCGCTTTTTAGGTTCTCATCAATGAAATTTTCCAGTTTGATCTGTTCATCTGGTGTGAGATTATATGTTTTGCAATCTATTTTATGCATTCCTTTGATTATGTTAATAGCATGATCCCAAGGCTGATGTGGTGGAAGTTCATCAAAATTTTCCTTCATGAACACATCTTTGTAGTCATAATAATACTCAGGCATGACTTCTTAGAAGGTTGCATTTGCCTTTGCTTTTTCTTGTGTGATTGAAATATCTGTGGTGACATTTCTCACACAAAACACTAAATCTTTTTCTGGTTCATCATCATTGTCGATATCCATTAAATCTGGACAGTGGTTGTCTTCACACTGGAAGAAAATACTCTGCACTTGTCAGTTGATGTCAGGATTGTGCAGTTGGAGCCAATCATATTCTAGGTAAATGTCATTTGTCCCTAGATTTGTGACTGCTAATACAATTTGCTTATTGTGATCTCCTATATTTAGCTATACTCTACTAAACTCCATAATTTGTCTATTAGAGTTAGGGGTTCCATCAGCATTGTAGACTGGTATTGGCCATGGTAGTGAATGTGTTTCAATTCTGTGTGTTTTGATAAATTGAGGATCTATGGAAGATCTGGTACATCCAGAATCAATCAGGGCTTTGGTGGAGATGGTATTTCTTTCAGGAGTTATGACTTCAACCTCGATTTCAAGTGTAGGATTCATTAAAACACCATTAATATATTCAAGTTATTTTTGTAGCTCCCTTAGGGTAACTTGAGTTTCAAGGTCATTCATCCCTTTTATTTGCCTAATTAATGCTGTATTGACCTCAGACAAATGTGATTCATGTACAAAAGATCTTAGATAATGTAACAACCATTGCATGTCATCTCAGTCTATTGTTTGTTTGATCCATTGTGCAGTCCACAGGTCTGCTATGTTTTTCCATTCAGGGTGTCTGACCAGAGACCTTTTCTACCAGAGGTTTAACTGGTGTCACTTGTTTCAAGCCCTTGACAGGGGGCCTCACATATTGTTTTAAGTTCTTAGTGGCTTGAACTTTAGGACATTGTAGGATTCAAATCTGACTCATGCCCATTGATTCAAACCCTTTTGTTCCTCTTTCGGTATCATCAAGGGATGACACTACTTTTATTTTGGGTGTCATGATTTTGGTTAGGATTATTTGGGCAATTTTGTCACCTTCATTCACTGTAAACACATCCTTTCCTTGGTTGACCATTAAAACTTTTACTTTGCCTCAATAATCAGTGTCTATTACACCAGCACTTATATCTATTTCCTTTTTAGTGGCTAAGCCACTTCTGGGCACTATGCAGCCATAGTACCCTTTTGGGATACTCATTTTTAAGCTGGTGTCAACAAGAGCATGATTCTTTGGCTCTATGGTCACTTGTTTTGTTGCATACAGGTCATATCCTGCTGTGTCTTTGCTTCCTCTTTTGGGTACTTTTGCCTTTTTGTTTTCTAATTGTACTTTAAAGGTCTTGCCAGTAGTTTCAGTCTCGAGAACAGAATATTTATTGGTAGAAACTATCGACTGCTTAGGAGTAGTAGTTGACCTATCTACACTCCTTTTTGAAAACCCTGGTCTTTCTCAACCTTGTTCATGGCTGCTTTTAGGCAATCTGCATCTGTATACTCTATGTTTACTTACCTAAACTGTATAGTATATACTTGGCACCTCTTGGAGAGGTGATCAACACATGGCCATTTCTTATCACATTTGAAGAACATACCCTCAGCCCACACTTTTCTGATGTCCATCAGCATGCCAGAACCAGGCTGTGTTCTAGTGGCAGTGAACTTTGGGGTTTTCTTAGGGTTTGGTTTCGCAGTTGTCTCTATATTAGAGCAGTAAGGAGGAAATGTGAGTTTGATGCCAAGATGAGTCTTTCGATCTGAGATCTCTTTGAGTACATTCTGTGCTTCCATCAAGGCAGTTTCCAATTGCTGTATATCTTTTGTTGCTAACAGCTGTGGGAATGCTCTTTTTACATATTCCACAATGCCATTCTTTATGCCATTTCTGGCTATGGAAATGAGGAGGTGTCCCTACCTTATGTAGTTGTAGCTGGCTTCTTGGCACAGCTGTGACATTTCGATAAAGTATTCTTCGATGCTTTGATTGGCTCCCTTTTTAAGTGAGAGGAGCTTCACTTCAGCTGACTGACTGCCTTACATCTAACAGCATGAAGTTTTTGATTAAGTTGTCACAGAACTCATCATATGACATTTGATTCAATTTGTGGCTGAAGTGACCTAACAAGGACACGACCGTCGGCCTCTACTAACCACAAAAAGAAGGACTAAGGATGGGGGACCACAACTTAGGTCACAAAGACACAAGAGGTCAAAGCTGGGACTCAGCTCAACTCTTGGCCTGTCTTATATATGTCTTCTACTATTAAATACATGAGGCATTAGTAAGCTACATGTGTCTACCATGAGGCAGTCCAGACTAATGATGTCATAGATAAGAGATAAAGAGGTCCAGACCTCTGATGTCATTGATGATGTCATGTCACGTGATCAGTCTAGACCACTGACATCATATTACGTAATGTGGTGTGCCACACCATTGTGATGAGAAAAAGAAGGCGAGTTCGAATATAGTTACAACACTACCCCATTGTTAGGTTGAGATTCCAGATCAACCGATGTCATAAAATAATGATGTGAATTCTTGGAGCG
>JBBPUL010000602.1:0-17366 GCA_038094675.1 Spongispora temasekensis | reverse complement strand
CTTGAGGACGAGGAAGTGCTGGAAGAGCTGGAAGTGGTGGATGAATTCGTGCATGGCTGTGACGAAGACTTGGACTCAGTCTTCGAGTTCAGCATGACAGCTTGCCGGGCTCATTGCATCAATAGGCCGGGATGCTCCAGTACCGCTTCATGGGCTCCGAGTCCAAGTTAGCGCATCTGTTGGTGGTAGCAGTGCTGCCCCCTCCGAGTCCGAGTCACCAGGCTGCAACAATGGCATCATCCAGCCATAAGTGCATTGCACTGGACAGCACAGCAGACGCCGGACGGAACGTGAAGAAGGCCAAGAGGACGTGCACATACTGTAACAGCAGAGAGTGCAAAGGCCGGGGCAGACAGAGATTTTGCCCGAAGGTGAGTAATCTACTGCTATGCGGCAGGTCAAACTCGACTTGTCAGACTCGGGTGTGATCCTAACTAACTCATGCAATGCTTAGCGTGGTGCTAACATGCCAGTGGCGGGACCGGGAGGCTTGGATACTGGGGCATGAACCATATTAGTAGCTCCCGCCATCAGCCCGAGTAGTAGTCATGCAGCTCGGGTCGTGGCAGCGCTGCCATCTTCAACACATATATACATTAGTAGCTAACTTAGTACTGATTTTGAATGCCATTGGGATTTGTCTTTTACTCAGTCGTGACGCTCTCAGCTGTGCTTCGATGCTGAATTTTCCTCCCTGCGGCGCGCTGCGCACGAGTTAATTAATTAATTAATTACTTTTTCTCCATACCCTCCAGGTATGGTTGGAGTGCCAAGATATGACCATTCTAAGACAGCCATGTCATGGAAAGGGTTTGAGCTTTTGAAATCATGACTAGAATCTCAGCCAAATCATTAAATATTTGTTATTGTTTGTTTGTAGGGAAAAATATATGCATGTAAACAGCATGTCTTGAGTTTAAAAAAGTTCACACACTCCTTGTTTCTCAACTGCCATCATGGTTAAATCCCTCTTTCTCACTTAGCAAAACACCATTCTTTCTTTGCTTGATGCTGGCCTCTCTGGTGAAGCTGTTGCTAAGGAAACTGGTGTCAGCCCTTCTACTATATCCAAACTTTGCTCCAAGAAGTGCTCTGCTGCTCCTAGAGCCACTGGAGGTTGTCCTTCCAAGCTTTCTCCTACCAATATTTGCCATGCCCAGCATCTTATTACCTCTGGCAGAGCTGAAAATGCTGTTCAAGTCACCAAAGCTCTTTTCAATATCATCAATCAGCCTCTCTCTACCAGTACAATTCATCTTCACTTGAAGAAATCTGGTATGAAGGCTGTGGTCAAGTCCAAACACCCTATTCTCTCAGCTAGACATCACAAGGCTCATTTGGATTTTGCTTATGCTCATAAGGATTGGACTATAGTGTCAGATATTGTCAAGACATCATATTGTGTCACTGTAAGTACACGTTTACACTAGCTATGGTAACATGGACTACATAGCAGGAACTATGTTGCCATACCATTTACTGACATTTCCTATACCTCGTACCTACCTAGAGTAGTATTTAAACTTGTCTGTTTAGAATACGACACCTCAGCTCGTTCTGACAAACCACACTGAGGTGAGATACATATATTCTTTGTTTGTTATCTTTACTTATTCGACCCATAGATTCTCTATCTAGGTACATACTTTGTCAGCTCATTCTGACGAACCACGCGGAGATTCTCTATCTAGATTATACCTTTTGTCATATAGAGGACTGGAAAAAGGTAATATGGTTTAATGAGACCAAAATCAATTGCCTAGGGTCAGATAGGTGCAAATGGGCTTGGAAAAGGTCAGGTGAAGGGCTCAGTGATAGGCTAGTGGATGGGACCCTCAAGTTTGGAGGGGGTTCTTTGATTGTATGACTTGGAAGGGAGTGGGATTTGCTTCCAAGATTGATGGTAGGATGGATGGAGACCTCTACCTTCAGATTTTGAAGGATGAGCTCCAGTAAACACTAGAGTATTATGGTTTTCATTCTTCTGATACCATCTTTCAGCAAGACAATGATCCCAAGCACACCTGCAAGAAGGTCAAGGAGTGACTAGAAGAGTAGGAATTTAGGACAATGGTTTGGCCTGCACAGTCTCCTGACTTGAACCCTATAGAACATCTGTGGGGATGGCTGAAAAGGAGGCTTGCAGAGCATGAAAACCCTTCTAGAGGAATTCATGAGTTGTGGGAAAGAGTTCAGGTGGAATGAGATAGAATACCAGTTGAGAAGTGTCAGAAATTGATTGAAAGCATGCCTAGAAGGATTCAGGCAGTGCTCAGAGCAAAAGGAGGCTATACCAAGTACTAATAATATCCAAATACCCCTGTAAGTTCAAACTCTCAAAAACCCTTTCCATAACATGGCTGTCTTAGAATGGTCATATCTCTATAGTGTGTGTGTTACGACGGGCGTGGGTAGCGTCAGCCATAGACTCGATGTGCAACCTAAAGCTGCGAGACGAAGACGAGGGGTGTAGGTCCTGCACGCAATGCACAGAGACTAGTCACTACTCTGCCTAGGCGAGTATGTAGCAACATCAAAGACGAAGACAGAGTATCCTTAAGTGAAGATGCTGCGAGGCCAAGTGGTTCGAAGGGAGAGCAGAGGGGAGCGAGAGGGTCAAAGATGCAATAGATTGCTATCTCGAGTAGGCTCAAGCTAGAGATACATCGCTTGTGCTACGCTCTATTTATATGTAAAGAGTCCTGCACACAGACCAAGCAGTGCAGTAGCTCGACAAGAGAAGAACCCAAACTAGGTAACGGGAGATAAGGGGAAGTGAGTCACAGACAGCATGAAACGAGTCAGAAGGCTGTGTGTGATAGAACTACATGGAACATCGTGGAATGCATGAGTCAGAGATAAGAGATAAGGAAATGCACAGCCGAGAATGCTGACTAAAGAGAAAGGCTGTGCATGTTTAAGTAATACAAGGCAAAAGAGAGCGAAAGAAGAAAAGAAAAGGGGCCGATCATAACATTACCCCCTTAGTAGGGTCGAAACCCTAGTGAGACTTCTTTTTACAGACCTCGGCAAGACCTGACGGGTGATCCACACATATTGCTCTCTCTGACCGAGTCGAAGCAGAAGTTGTCGTCCTCATTCAGTGCTGGCGGGGATCAAGGTGGAGGTACTGGAAGCGCGGGAGGCGCGGGACTGAAAGGAACCTCGGGAATGGTGAGAATTGTGGGAGGAAGCTGAAGAAGAGGAGGACCCGGGCGGGGAATGACATTTGCAGAAAGGACATGCAGCTTGGGTGTGACCAGGGGAGCAATGATGACAGAAGGGGCACGTGTAATGGGAGCAGTGAACCTGAATGTGTCCAAGCCTGTGACAAAGGTATTGATGATGGTCGCTAGGACAGGGTAGGTCCCCCTGCAGGATGCATCGCTGGATGGTGGCTTCTTGGATATGGTTGAAGCGGGCCTGGAGGGCATCGATGGCCAGCACTTCCATAGGGTTAAGGGGGGAGGATGAAGCACTGGGTGTATCGTTTACTGCGGGGACCGAGTCACGAATGATTTCAGAGGGCAAAGGAGAGGGGGAGTGAAGTGTGAAGTCCCTGATAGAGACAGCAGTAGGGACTGTGACTGTGGCAGTTTCCCGGAGGTATCTGTCGACGTCTTGGACGAAATCTAGGTATCCCATCTGGTGGGCGACGTCGTGAATATGTCCCATGGCCCGAGAGTGGATGTTTCGGATGGAGGCTCTAATGAGGGTGGTGCCATGGTGGTCACTGCCAATGAGGGACTGGAAGAGGTGGGGGAGTCACTCCAACTGGAGATAGATCATATAAAGGAGGAAGAATAATGAAGAGGGGTCTGTAAAAGCGGAGATCCCCGTAAACATGTGGGGATCTGTGAGAAACTCGTGAAGCATGCTGCGCTCATCGTCGGTGGGGTCGGAGGACCTGAGGGTGTGGGCATGGATGGGAATATCCACAGAGATTACAGGGGTCAGGGCGTCGGCGGGCGGCTTGAGGGTGGGGACAATATATGGAGCGTCTGGGCTGGGAGGAATATCATCCATTGCCAATACCACAGCATCCTCATAATGAGGAGTGTGGGCCAACGGCGGAGAGGGGGTGCACGGAGGCGAAGTAAGATGGTCCTCCGTAGGAGGTACCGAAAGGGACAGGGAGGAGGGCAATGAGAGGGATATGGGTGAGACATTTGTGGACATGCTAAAGGAAAAGTGAAGAGGCGAGGGGGCGAAGATGATAGAAGGTGTTGTTGGGTGAGGAAGCTATTACTTTGAGGGAGAGAAGGTCTTCAGATGGAGGTTCTTATACTCCTGGAGGGCGGACTTTGCATTTTTCAAGTTCCGTTCTAAGACCCAGGAGTCTTCTTCGGTAGTGTAGCCCTTCCATCGGATCAGAAACATGCGGGAGCATGGTGTTCCTCAGTGGCATAGGACCTTCTCGATCTCGTATTCTTCCTCGCCTTCTATTAGCTCCGGGGGTGGAGCTGGGAAGTTCGGACTGTGTACACTGTTTTCGCGATAGGGTGATAAGAGGGAGGCGTGAAACACGGGGTGGATCTTCCATGTCACTGGGAGTCGGAGTCTATATGTCAGGGAAGATAGGACGTCCATGATAATGAAGGGTCCTTCCCTTTTGGGTGCGAATTTGGGGTTCGCAATGTGGTGGTTAAGGTTCTTTGCCTCCAACCACACTTTATCTCCTTTCGAGAATAAGGTGAACGAGCGGCGTGTACAGGATGCCATCACTTGGCGTGCGAGTTCGTGGGCGGCAAGTGCCTCGTTCCTTGCTGCGGATAGGGCCTTGAGGCATTCTTCCAGGGCAGAAAGTGGTGTGTCCATGAGGACCGTGGGGAGGGCACGAGGTTTGAAGCCATACATGAGGTAGAATGGTGATTTACCAGTGACAGAGTGGGGGCGGTGATTGTGCGTGAACTCTGCATGGGTGATGTGATCAGCCCATGCGGTTGGATTATTTCCGCAGAAGATCTGAAGGTACGTTTCAACTTCTTGGTTGACGTGCTCGGTTTTGCCATCGGATTGCGGGTGGTATGCTGTGGATAGGGAGAAGTCATATTTTAAGAGCTTTCCGAGCTCTCAAGCAAAGGTGGATGCAAACTGAGGGCCACGGTCAGAGATAATCTTGTCATAGAGGCCCCAGTGGTGGTAGACTTTGCGGAAAAAGAGGGTGGCTATTCCCTCGGCGGTGATTTGTTTCTTAGTGGGGCAAAGAATTACCCCCTTAGTAAGCCCGTGGTCAACCACGACCAACAGGCTGTCAAAACCATTGGAGAATGGAAGGTCTGTGATAAGGTCGCAGGAAACCTGCTGGAATGGGCGAGAGGCGAGGGATTTAATGGGGGATAAAGGAGGGACGGTAGGGTGTGTGTTTGCCTTGTTTTGTTGGCAAAGAGCGCAACCTTCGATGTAGCGGTGAACCTGGGTGGTAAGGCTGGGCCACCAAAAGTCATGAGCGATGAGTTGGCAGGTTTTGAGATAACCAGGGTGGCCGGCTGAGGGGTGATCGTGGGCACGTTCAATGACTGAAAGACGATCAGGTTCGGGAACGTAGACGCGGTCATGATAATAAAGGAGATTCTCCTTGAATTGCCAATCGGAGAGGCAGTTACGAAGATTGGGGGCAGTGATGGGACCTTCGAGGTCGGCGTGGAGGCGGGTGACGAGTTCGTCAGTGGCGGAGTTTTTCTGGATAGCGGTTGCGAGGACGGAGTCGATGACTCGGACAAAGAGGGTGTTGGGGAGGAGGGTGACGGCCTGGTTATCGGTCTCGGACGAGAGTCTGTCGGGATGGTGGGAGAGAGCGTCAGGCCCGGAGAGGAGGGAACCGGGGACATGTGTCATTTTGAGATCGAAATCCGCAAGATTGAGGAGCCATCATGCTTGGCGACGGTTGAGGTTTTGGGGCTGACAGAAGTAAGTCAGGTTTTTGTGATCAGTGAAGACCTGTACAGGGTGTTGTGAGCCACGAAGGTAATGGCGCCAGGCCTTGAGAGCGCGGATGATGGCCAGGAGTTCTCTGTCGAAGATGTCATAGTTTCGTTCTGCCAGAGAGAATGACTGGGAGAGGTACGAGCAAGGATGCCAATCCCTGTTCGAATCTGTCTGGAGGAGGATGGCACCGGTAGCATCACGTGATGCATCGGTGGCTACCACAAAGGGTCTTGAGAGGTCCGGGAGGTGGAGGATGGGTCGAGAGAGGAAGAGCTTTTTGAGCTCATCGAAGGAGGTTTGGCATTGGGGAGTCCAAAGCCATGTTGTGGTCTTCTTGGTAAGGTCAATGAGGGGGCAGGTGACATCAGAGTATGAAGGAATAAAGTGCCGGTAGAAGTTCGTGAATCCCAGGAATGAGCATATATTCTTAACTTTCTTTGGAGTAGGCCAGAAAGCGATTCCATCAAGCTTGATGGGATCCATGGCAAGTTTGCCTGGTTTGACAATCATACCTAGGTATTCCACTTCGGGAGTGGTGAATTTGCATTTGCTGAGGTGTAGGTGGAGGTCTAGTTCCATCATGCACTGGAGGACTCAGCAGGTACGCTCAGTATGGGATTCGTTGTCTGGGGAAAAAATGAGCAGGTCATCCATATAAATGATGAGCCACCCTTCAGCGATCATGTCTCTGAAAGAGTCGTTCATAAATCATTGGAAGGTCGAGGGGGAGTTGTTCATGCTGAAGAACATGACCATGGGTTCGAAGAGGCCCTTGTGGGTGATAAAGACACCTTTCCACTGGTGACTGTCCTTGATGTGTACATTGTTGTAACCCCATTGGACGTCGAATTTGGTGAAGACATTTGCTCCTTTGAGCTTGTCGACGAGGTCTGAGACAAGGGGTAAGGGGTAGGCATTACGGATGATATGTTCGTTCAGGTATCTGTAGTCTTGGCATGGATGAAGTTTGCCGTCCTTCTTCTTAACGAAGAAAAAGGGGGAGGCCTGTGGGGACTTGGAGGGACGAATTTTCCCGGAGCGAAGGTTTTTGTCTAGGAAGGCTTCGGTTGCCTTTTATTCCTCGGAGGACAAAGGGTAGATTTTCCCGATTTTTGGGACAAAGGATTCATTGAAGTTGATCTCATGATCGTAGGGTCGCGATGGGGGGAGCGATTCACAGTCTTTTTCCTCAAAGACTTTGGCGAAGTCTGAGTACTCTGGGGGCAAGGTGACTTCTTGGGTCTGGGTCCCGGCTTTCTCCGCAAGTTTGGTTGCTTCAGAATAGCAGGCGATGGTGGCAGAGGGCAGGATGTATGGTCCTTCTCGGGTGACGCGGTTGATGGAATAGTGGCTGAGGGTTTGATATTGCCACTGTTTTTCAGACTGAATGTCCAAGTATGTATGTAGGTGTCTGTGGGTTTCGGGGGTCGTGTTGACATGCCGAATCGAAGTTTCCCCAAAGCCTCGTAGAGGTGGGGTGCGGTAATGAGAGTCGTGTCGCTTTTGATCGGCGATGTAGGCATGATAGAGGTCTGTAAATTGGTCAAGGGCCTCAGGGATGGAGATGGTTTGTTTTTCCCAATCAATTGTTGGGTTGGCGAGGCGAAGCCAAGGGAGGCCAAGGATGACGTTTTCCTTGCCACAGTTCATGAGGTAGAAGAGTACCTTTTGGGTGACTCCTTCTCCAACAGAGACGTAGAGTTCGGTGGAGAATAAGATATCTCCATTGGAATTCGCAGATTGATCCACATTACGAACGTGGATTGGTTGTTCCAGGTGGGTGCGAGGGAGACGATGTTTCCGGGCGAAAGCCCAGTCGAGGCAAGAGATCTCTGCCCCTGAGTCAACGAGAGCAGGGGAGTTGATGACTTTCATGGTGTGCGAGGGTACCACGAGCTGGATGGGAATACACATAGCTCTATTTGATGTGGATACTAGTACAGGCGCACAAGAAATGAAATGTTGGGGAGGTACTTGCGTCGAGGAAGTCCTCCCTTTCAAAAATCCCTTATCTCCACTGCCTCCACGTGAAGGTCTTCATCATCATCTTCATCCATAAGACCCGGTATTTCTTCTTCAGTTTTGGCGACCTTTCGGTCAGCTTTGGGGCGTGGGGGAAGATCTTTGAAGGTCGGGCACTTGTTGGAGAAGTGGCCTGATTTCCTGCATCGGAGGCAAAGTCCTTGTTTGAAGCAGTGTTCTCGCTCTTCGGGGGTAAGTTTTGGAATGCAGATGGCGTCCACATCCATGGCGTTGGGGTCTTTGTCACGAGGGGTCTGAGTGGGGCGAGGGATAAAGGTGGGGGTCGAAGAGTGCTTGTGCTGGCGAGCAACAAGCTTAGCACGTTTGTGCTGGTCGTCAAGACAAGAGGCATTCTTGATCCAATCATCGATGGTGGTGGGGACGGTGTCCATAAGGTACACTTTTTCTGAGAGCAAAGGGGGAATGCTGGTGGAGAAGTAATGGCAGATGGTGGCTGCCTCGTTAAGCCCCGCTAGGCTGACCTGGTTACAGAACTCGGAGATGTACTGGTTGAGAGATGGTTGGAAAGTCCCATCATGTCATTCGTTGACACGATAAGTGGCCAACCAGGTCAGAGCATTGGCGGTGGTGTTGGGGCTTTCGAAGTGAGCCTTGAATTCCTTGACGAAGTCGTCCCAGGACCCTAGGGCCATGTTGGTTCCTCTCATACTTTTCTCTGTGAAGGTATCTGCCCAGGTAAGGGCATTTCCATCATTCATAAATGACAGGGCGAAACCTATCTTCTTCTCATCCGTCGAATAGATATCGACGTTGATGGCGAGGTATCATAGCACGGAGTGAAGCCAAGGCATGGCATCACGTTGTTTGCCTGTGAAGGCCTTAGGTTGGGCGAGACAAAGTTCGGTGGGCTTGGAAGACATTGGGGATAGGGGGCTGGGTGGTGAGGGGGGCGTAGTGGTTCCAGAGCTAGGGCTAGGGGGTGTGGTGGACCTCCAAGAGGGAGAGGTTACGAGGGGTGGTGGTGGTGGGCGGGGGCACCACTTCAAAGGTGACAGAGGGGCTGAAATGGCTGCAAACTACAGCAAGGGTAGTTGTGTTTCAAAGAGCTTGAGCCTTTTGTTATGATGGGCGCGGGTAGCGTCAGCCGTAGACTCGATGCGCAACCTAAAGCTGCGAGACGAAGACGAGGGGCGTAGGTCCTGCGCACAATGCACAGAGACTAGTCACTACTCTGCCTAGGCGAGTATGTAGTGACATCAAAGACGAAGACAGAGTATCCTCGAGCGAAGATGCTGCGAGGCCAAGTGGTTCGAAGGGAGAGCAGAGGGGAGCGAGAGGGTCAAAGATGCAATAGATTGCTATCTCGAGTAGGCTCAAGCTAGAGATACATCACTTGTGCTACACCCTATTTATATGTAAAGAGTCCTGTGCACAGACCAAGCAGTGCGGTAGCTCGACAAGAGAAGAACCCAAACTAGGTAATGGGAGATAAGGGGAAGTGAGTCACAGACAGCATGAAACGAGTCAGAAGGCTGTGTGTGATAGAACTACATGGAACATCATGGAATACATGAGTCAGAGATAAGAGATAAGGAAACACACAGCCGAGAACGCTGACTAAAGAGAAAGGCTGTGCATGTTTAAGTAATACAAGGCAAAAGAGAGCGAAAGAAGAAAAGAAAAGGGGCCGATTGTAACAGTGTGAACCAAATCACATGACCCAGGGAGCGGTTTTGTATCCAAGAGTATGTTATATTTATATCTCCACCTAAGCTAAGTGAAATTCCCATAGTGATTGGCAGTGCACTGTGCACACTGCCATTGGGATTAGTATGGAAAGGGTTTTTAAGGTCACTGTATGAAGACCCTCACACTGTCCATGACTGCATCATAAAGTATTCTCTATTGAGGGTTGAGAGTAGGAAGTCCTCTTTGAACAAAGGCCTGCAAGTTCTGGATGTTGTACTGTAGCTGCTTATTGATAAGCTGGTTTCTATGCTAAAGTCCCCAGTTCTCCTGTGGTAAAGGCATGTTTGCAAAGTCCTGCAGAGTTTTTCCATGTCTTCTGAGATCCTGTGCTATCAAATATAGTCCATAGTCATACACTTGCTCTTGTGTGGGCTCAGGGATATGGTGGAATTGAATCAGCTGGTGTCTCAAGTCATCACAGAGGTTGTCTTTGGAAGCTTCCCACAACTGAGCAGGATCCTGAGAAGAGCAGTGGACCAGGATAATAACAAAGAGTCTTCTGAGTTGGGAACTCATCTTAAAGTGAGCAGCCTCTTGAAGACAAAGCACCCATTCTCTGTCATTATCCAAAAGACCATGTGCACCACAAGTCTCTTTGAAGGTAGCATAGAGATGACCATTGAAAGTGCAAAGATCCTCAAAGTAAGTAGCAGCTGTAAAAACACATGAGCAATGAAAAAGAGATATGTCTAGAATTGATTTCACCTTGACTAGGAGAAGCAGAGTACATGTAACCAATAACCTTGTATCTTTGATGTAATTTCTAGACAGCAGCCCTTGAATTCCACACAAATCTCTTGGGAAACTCTTAATACAGATAGTCATAAGCACCAGCAGCAATGAGATAAGGATCCTGATTGGCCTTAAACCATCTAAGCAGTTGAGTGTCCTTGGTATTATTAACAATGTTCCTCAGTGGAGCATTAGTATAAAAAGCCACATTCTGTTGATCAAGCAGATGAAACTGAAGCCTATAGACAGCAAGCCACTCCATATGCATAGAAAATTCAAGGATGTTGTGACATGCTTGGGTGGCAGAGATGTACATATCTTGTATCAAGGTAGGTTTTGATCTCATCATGACCCTCAGCCTGAATGGTAGCATGATCAGGACCCTTGTGGATATACTTGTGGATGTATTTGACTGCCTTGATAGACCCACAGACCTCCAGATTGATGTGACAGTTGAATTTAACCAAGAGTTCTCTGAAATGGAGGACAACATGCCTGTTGGTAAAGACATCCTGGTTTTTCTGGACTGTTCTGCTATTGTCAGTTCTAGCATAGTCAGGATAACCATCCTTTTTAAGCATAGTGTAAGGAGCAAATGGCTTTGGAAATCTTTTCTTGCAGATATTATTTTTAATGCATCTCTAAGGAGTACAGGGCCCATGAAGCATGTATTTGGTGATAGTGGAGTGGAGTTGAGGATGGAGATCAGGCTCAGAGATCTGAGCAGAGATGATAGCATCAATTTGCCACACTGTCTGAATTTTATGGCCCTCTCCAGAAAGATCAAGATATGATATGTATGTGAGGAAGATCTCTCGCCTGATACTCAATGGTGTAGACAAAGCCAGCCACAGGTCCAAAATAGCCATCATGGATCATCTTCAAGAGTGCTTGTTGCTTGGCATGAAAGACACTAGCACCAAGTTAGGCCTATCAATTGTAGCTTGTCCTATTGATAAAAAATATGTCAGACTAGATACCAGGGAAAAGATTCTGAGTAATTTCAGGCCAGCTACCATTAGCAGTCATGGTCAAAAATAGATCAGGCTTTTGATACTCTTTGCAAATAGCCAAAGAATCTTGAAGGAGTTGAAGCATGTAGTGATTAATCTTTTTCCTGAACTAAGAGAAGTGAGGATCATCAAACAAAGCCTGTAGAGTAGTAGGCCACTGTTGAATTGCAGAAAGATTGACTTGGCCTTAAAGACAGCAAATACCAAAGTGAGGATGATTAACAGCAGAGTTGGAAAGCTTTTCAGAAATAAAATGCAAGGCATGACAGTTTGGACACAGTATATTCATTTGACCCAAAGAGTAAAGATCAATGGACTCAAGATATGGTCTACCACCAGGAGGAAAGTCAGAGTCTGGGTTTGGATCAAGATCTGGGTCTGAATTAGGGCCTGGGTCTAGTTCTGGATCAGAATCTGGATCTAGGTCTGGATGAGGGTCTGTATCTCAATCTGCATTAAGATCTGAGTCTGAATGAGAGTCTGGGTTTGTAACAGAATAAGAGTTCTGTCTTGATTGATCTTGTCATACTGTTCTCCTAAGTAGTGACTATATTCTCTTAAAGCCTCTAAAAGTAAACCCTGAGATTGCTGCTAAGTTAATTAAAGCTCATGTTATTGCTAATGCCCATGTATCTCCTCTTCCCATTGCAACTCTAATTGTCTTTGTCTCTCTAGCATCTTCTATTCCATCTGTTCCTGCTGTGCCTGCAGCATCCTTTGTCTTTCAAGCTCCTGTATTCTCATCTGCTATTGCTCTTCCTGTAGGATTCTTTGTTTCTGCAATGTCTCCCATTATAGCTGTTGTTGCTGCTCTTCCTATATAATTCTTTGTCTCTATAATGTCTTCCATTGTAGCTGTTGTTGTTGCTTCTCCTATATAATTCTTTGCCTCTCTAATATTTCCCATTGCAGCTGCTGCTGTTGTTTCTCTTGTATAATTCTTTGCCTCTTCACTCTCTTCCATTCAAGCTGTTGTTGTTGCTCCTGTAAGAGTCTTTCATGATAAAGCCATTGCTGTATGGCCAGTTGTTGCTAATGATATGCCAGATGTTCTTCATAATGTCTTTGTCAAGTAAATAGCTCCTCTCTTAAACCTGCCAGTCTCTGCTCCTCTGCAACTCTTCTGTTCTCCTGCACAGCTCTCTCTCTCTGCACTCTGTACAGTAGAATACCTTTGCCTTCTGTTATGATGCTGTTGATGGGTATTGTTAAAGTTTTCATACAGTAAGGCATTGTAGTCAATAGAAGCATTTTGTGGGGGAGGCAAAGCTGATGGCTGTGGTATAGCAAATGACTGATATGGTGATGGTATGTAAGGTGGTGGCTGAGGTACCATGGTATTTTGAAAGTAAGAGCTGATAGTTCTGTTTCTATGATTTTGTTGCATATTATGATATGCAATAAGATGTCTAGATATACCAGGATATTGATTTGTGGGAACAGGAGGATGCATCTAAATATTGTTTTCAGACATACATATGTATATAAGCAAAGACAAAGATTAAAGCAAACTTACCACTAAAGCAGGAGGTATATTTGGTAAAGTAGATTAAAGATGGTGATGGGATGGAGGAGAATCAAGTATATGCTGATCACACTCACCTTGGTAAGTAGTGCTTTGAGCACATTGAGAAGAGGTAGGTAGTGAAGACTTTTCCAGTCTAAATCCAAATCCAAGTCTAAGAAAGTCCAAAAGTCCAAGATCTAAGGGGCCAAGAAGCCAAGAGTCCAAAGAGAGTCTTGAGGTCTTGATGTCTTCAGAAAGGGAGCCAAGAATGCACACACAATTGCCTTACTTTACCTTGTGTTAGCAGTGGCTAAAAGGCTTTTCAGTCATAGAGTATGACAGAGCAAAGAGCAGAATGTCTGAGATAAATTGAATGGTAACTGCAAGAAGTGATGACACCTCTTGGCTGAAAAACAGCCCACCAAACAGGTCTCAACTCTATAGTACTACCAGAGGTCTTAGCCTAGTAAAGGGTTTAGCAACCAGCAAACATACAGAGTTAAATCTATAAAGCCAGGTGGTAAAGACTTGGTAGCACTTCTTCCATGATCTGGGTCTTTGCCACCAACACAAAGGAAAAAGTCAGAGTTAAGATGTCTAATTCAAGACTCACACAATCACAGAATTTTCAAAAAAAAATAGCCTATATGAATAGAAGGAATATAAATGTATAGTTTTATAAACAATTGCAAAAGATAAGGACATACCAAGATTAATAACACTTGAGGACCTTCTAAGAATTAATATACAAGAAAAGATTTAAAAAGACATACCTGAGAACTAGAGTACAGAGTTTCTCTTATAACTGTGAAATTAATAAATATCATGGATATGACTATAGGATAATGTGTAGAGAGGGAGGAAAAGATATACCTAAGCACTAGAATACTATTTAATCTCTTATCAAATTAATCTCACATCAATATAAAAAAAGAGCCATATACTTGAGCAGAACTTACCCAGAATTAAGCAAAGCTTGATCACAAATGAGTTCTAATTTTTCTGATTTTCTCCAATTTTTTTGAAGCCCATATATTATGTAAAAGAGAGTATAGCAAGGGAAGGAGATAAATACATTATGAATACAATTATGTTTGTGATGCCAATGGACAACATCTGAGTTTGAAAAGCCATGTGGTTTTCAAAGATTAAGCAAGATACATGAAATTCATAAAATACACAAAATACATGAAAAAAGTGAGAATAGCAAGAATAGCAAGATACACAGAATATGTGTCAGCCCAACAACATCAGTGGTAGGTCACCAATCTGTTCTCCATTAATACTTTGGACAAGGTGTTTAACCTAGGTAGTTGTGCCTTCAGCACAATTATTCCAGTTTATATTTATCCTAGTTAAGAGTGAAGAGCTTATTCTGAGTTTGAGTAATCTGACAGAGACAAATCAACAGCACTGATCATGAATGCTTGCTCAGGCACCTGCAGTACCTTCACTAAGCATTGCAAGCATATAGTGAGCATTGCAAGCATACAGCAAGCAGAGCAACATCTATAGGAAGCATAGTGAGTAATGTCCATATAGAGCACAGTAAGGGATATCCATGCAGAGTGTAGCAAGCAATGTCCATGTGAAGCACAGTGAGTGGGAAGTAGTGCAGTGGAGAGCACAGCATGTGGGTGGTGAGTGCAGGGAGTGGATGGTGAGTATAGTGAGTAACTTCCATTGCAAGCATATCCTAGGCAAGACACAGAACTCACCACTCTGCTATGCTTTATATACTACACTTTACTATACTTACTATACATGCTATACAACAAACCTGATTACTAATCAAAACTACTACTGAATGAATGACATCTGGGTTTGAAATGCCATGTGATTTTCTACCACTAACATTTTTGGGCTGATGCTTATTCCACATATCTCATTTGCTCTTTTTGCTTTTTTTACTTATTTCTTGAAAACTATATGGCATTTCAAACTCAGACATTATCTGTTCAGTAGTAGTTTTGATTAGTAATCAGGTTTATTGCATAAGATGTATAGTAAGTGTGGTAAAGCTGTAGTAAATGTATGGTAAAGTGTAGTAGAATGGTGAATTCTGTGTGTAAGCTATGTACTTGCCCAGGGTGTGCTTGCAATGGGAGTTGCTCACAGTTGCTCACTTTGCTTACACTCACTGCATCACTGTGACTCACCAGTTGCTTGCTACACTCTACACTCACTTGCTGTGCTCACCAACCACTTGCTGCACTCACTGTTATGATTCATCCCTCTTTTTTCTTGATTGTCTCAGTTCTTTGTCACACTGTATTACTTAAATGCACACAGCCTTTCACTTAGTCAGTTCTATGGCTGTGCATATCTCTTATCTCTTATTTCTGACTAGAATGTTCTATGAAGTTCCTTGTACTTCTATTATACACAGCTTCATGACTTGTTTCATGCTGTGTATGACTCATTTCTCTTATCTCCAGTTCTTCTCTTTTGGTTTTCTCTCTTATTGTGCAGTTGTATAGCTTGATCTGTGTGTGAGACTCATACTTATAAAAAGAGTGTAGTACAAGCCATGTATCTCTAGCTTGAGCCTACTCGAGGTAGTAATCTATTGCATCTTTGACTCTCTCACTCCCCTTTGCTCTCTTTTTGATCTCTCTTGACCTTGCAGCATCTTCACTTGGAGATACTCTATCTTCACCCTCATTAATGCTACATACTCACCTAGGCAGAGTAGTGACTAGTTGCCTTGCATTGAGCTTGGAACCTTCACCCCTTGTCTTCACCTTGCAGCTTTAGGTTGCACTTCGAGTCTATGACTGATGCTACCTGTGCCTGTCATAACACTTGCCACCTGCTCACTGTACTCACACTTCACTCTCTGCACTCACCACTCACTCCCTGTGCTCATACTTCACTCACTGCACTTACACTTGCTCACTGCACTCACCACCTGCTCGCTGTGCTCACCACTCACTTGCTATAACTCTGTGAGTGATGAGTGCAGCAAGCATCATCATCCCATTACTTGCTGCACTCCATGTAGACATTACTTGCTGTCTGCTTGCAATGGAACTGACCCACCACTCCCAGTGAGAGTTTAGGTGATCTGGCAGGTACAAATTGACAGAAGGCACTGCAGATGCCTGAGCAAGCATTTATGATCAGTGCTGTCAATTTGTCCCTGTCAGATCACTCAAACTCAGAATAAGCTCTTCACTTTTAACTGGGATAAAGATATTTCTATAAAGGTTAAATGCCTTGTACTTAAAGAAAAGATAAAGATTGTAGTCAGCTACATCAGCATACTGTATATAGCCAAATGTATTAAGGGTTGCATAAACATATAAAAAAGGTGTATGCACACAGTGTGAACCTCTGTGGGGCCTTAGCTGAACCCTCCACTGACCTTAGAGTGCTTAGCATAAGAATCAGGCATGCAAAAATCGACCAAAAAAATGCAACTAAAGGGCTTGAACACACAAGCTTACAAAGCACAGCACAACATGGCACTTAACCACTAGGCCATGAGTCCACACATTTTAGTTCTTACTTAGTTATATATTGTGGACTTAGAAAAATTCTGAAGTTGTATACATCATTCACATGAGCAGAAAGAAAAATTATTATGTTTTTGTCAGACCTACCAGTTGAAGTGTTGATTTTAAAAGTACCTGGATGGGCAGATGTACTGTATAAATGTCATAGATGACTTCAGAATTTTTCTAAGTCCACAGTATTTAGATATATATACATAACTAAGTAAGAACTGAAATGTGTGGACTTATGGTCTAGTGGTTAAGTGCCATGTTGTGCTGTGCTTTGTAAGCTTGTGTGTTCAAGCCCTTCAGCTGCATTTTTTTGGTCGATTTTTGCATGCCCGATTCTCACGCTAAGCGCTCTGAGGTCAGTGGAGGGGTTCACACTGTGTGCATACACCCTTTTTCGGCATATGTTTATGCAACCCTTAACACATTTGGCTGTGTAGCCGAGTCACCCACTGAGTCAATCTCCGTTCAATGGTTGTAATGCCTCGCCGGTCGAATTTTGAGAGCCATGATTGGCTGCTCTGCGGATAGTTGCATGCCAACTATTTTTAGACTTTGGCTGATCGGGGTAAATTTCAAATTACGACATTGTTCATCGCCGCTGTCGCAAACACTTTGCATCAACAGACTATCCACTGCCCATCCGTTGGCTTGCCGTCCGCCAGCTCTATCATGAGAACCGCGCGTAAATATGCATACGCTTTCCCCCAACAACTATCCATTCTACCTCCGAGATCTGTCGCATGCGTAATGTAATCGGCAAGACTGCAAACGTCAGCAATGCTATATGATGTATTCCAAAAGGATATAGAGTGTCAGCATTGGGCTATATAACACTTAAGCGGTCTCGTCAACGCCCGAAACGAGTTCCCTCTTCTTTGCCCTCCCCTTCACAATGAAAAACCCACTGTTGGGTCTGTCCCTCGTTTTCTCATCGACGCTCTTTTT
>JBBPUL010000601.1:0-17379 GCA_038094675.1 Spongispora temasekensis | reverse complement strand
TCGCCAAGGCGGAGTAGTGACTAGTCTCTGCACATCGCGTGTAGGACCTACGCCCCTCGTCTTCGTCTCGCAGCTTTAGGTTGCGCATCGAGTCTACGGCTGACGCTACCCGCGCCTGTCGTAACACCTCCCAAGTTCGCCGCTACATCAAAGGCTGCGCCCTTTGCCAGCAAAACAAAGCCAACACCCATCCCACCATCCCTCCTCTATCCCCTATCAAGTCCCTCACCACACGCCCTTTCCAGCAGGTTTCCTGCGACCTTATCACCGATCTCCCGTTATCTAACGGTTTCGACAGCCTGTTGGTCGTGGTCGACCACGGGCTTACTAAGGGGGTAATTCTCTGCCCTACAAAGAAACAGATCACCGCAGAGGGAGTAGCAACCCTCTTTTTCCACAAAGTCTATCGTCGTTGGGGCCTCTACGACAAAATCATCTCCGACCGTGGCCCACAATTCGCATCCACCTTCACTCGGGAGCTTGGAAAGCTCCTGAAATACGATCTTTCCTTGTCCACCGCTTACCACCCTCAATCCGACGGCGAGACAGAACGCGTCAACCAGGAGGTTGAAACCTATCTTCGGATCTTCTGCAGAAATAATCCGACCGCATGGGCTGATCATATCACCCACGCGGAATTCACACATAACCACCGCCCCCACTCCGTCACCGGCAAATCGCCATTTTACCTCATGTATGGCTTCAAACCTCGTGCTCTCCCCACGGTCCTCACGGAAATGCCACTTCCCACCCTGGAAGAACACCTCAAGGCCCTATCCGCAGCAAGGAATGAAGCACTAGCGGCCCACGAACTCGCACGCCAGGTAATGGCATCCCGAACACGCCGCTCCTTCACCCCATTCTCAAAAGGAGATAAAGTGTGGTTAGAGGCAAAGAATCTCAACCGCCGCATCGCGAACCCCAAATTCACACCCAAAAGGGAAGGACCCTTCGTTATCACGGACATCCTATCTCCCCTGACGTACAAACTCCGACTTCCGGTGACATGGAAGATCCACCCCGTGTTTCACGCCTCCCTCCTATCGCCCTACCGCGAAAATAGCGTACACAGCCCGAACTTCCCGGCTCCACCCCCGGAGCTAATAGAAGGCGAAGAGGAATACGAAATCGAGAAGGTCCTATGCCACCGAGGCACACCACGCTCCTGTATGTTCCTGATCCGATGGAAGGGTTACACCGCGGAAGAAGATTCCTGGGTTCCAGAACGGAACCTGAAAAATGCAAAGTCCGCCCTGAGGGAGTATAAAGACCTCCACCCGAAGGTCTTCCCTCCCTCAAAGCAATAGCTTCCTCCCCTACAACGCCCTCCATCGTCTTTGCCCCCTCGCCCCTACGCTTCTCTTTTACTATGTCCATGTCTCATCCGACTAGGGCTGCACGACACAAAACTGCTTAGCCTGTCCCTTCTCTTGTCACCTTTCTTCGTCCTCCCCAGCACTTCGTCCTGGCCGAAGCCTTTGCCAGTGGTCTCTGTCCTCGCAACCCATGCTGCCCTGCCACAGCAGAGAATGGTAGTGTAAAGTCCTCGTCTCTGGTCATTGCTTGGATCCCTCCTGCTGCGCCTATACCCCCACGTCCCCACATCGTATCCCCACCGCTCCCGCACACGAGTATCCCTAAACTGTGCTTCCCTTCACTCGCCGCCCTCCCCTGCCAACCGATCAGTCGTCTTCGCATCGCCGTATCTTATGATCCGCTGTACCGGATTGTTCGATTTCTATATCAGCAGAATCCCCTCGTCGAGCTCTTTCCATCGCCCCAACCCTCTCCCCGATCGCCCCATTCCTTCACAAGTTATCGATGATTCTTTGACTTGTCTCATCCTCGCCTCGGGCTTTCAAGTTTTCTGGTTGAAGACTTGTTTAGATCTCATTAGGGTTTCGTTGGGAACTCGCCCTTACTAAGGGGGTAATGTTACGATTGGTCTATGGCTCTCTTTTCTTTTCCCTTTGTCTCAGCAGCGGCGCCTCTCATTGCGCCTTCAGATGTCTCACCAGCTGTCCTTGCTGGTTCGCCTATGCCTCACCGGTCGTCTCACTGGTGTATACCCATCACCATTCCTCTGGACCTGTGGTCTCCGATACTGCGTATCGCCCCGGTTCACCGTTGTCCCTTCGCCAGCCTCTCCCGCTGGCTTATGCCGCTTCTTTCTCTCTTGGACTCTTCCCTTTGGCACCGAGTGCCTTCTTTGCTTCCTTGTTTCACTTATTGTTTCCGACACCTCGTGTCGCTTATCCTTATCTCAGGTATTTCACCCGAGCTTCTCTTCTACTGCTCCCGCAGTCCTCGTGCTGCAGCACATTCTCTTCTGACCTTCTCTGCTGCGCATTCGCTTCTTATTTCCAATCCGCAGTCTTCCTCTTACTCATTCATACTGCGGATTACTCATAGATGCTTATCCTCTTTCCCCTTATGTCTTCCTTTGTCTTTGAGGCTCTACTTAGGCCTGGTCCGTGTGCGTTCCTAGCACGTATATATAGAGGTGTAGCACAAGCCATGTACTCCAGCTTGAGCCTACTCGAGATAGCAATCTATTGCATCTTTGACCCTCTCGCTCCCCTTTGCTCTCCCTTCAAACCACTTGGCCTCGCAGCGTCTTCGCTCGAGGATACTCTGACCTCGTCTTCGATGTCGCTACATACTCGCCAAGGCGGAGTAGTGACCAGTCTCCGCACATTGCGTGTAGGACCTACGCCCCTCATCTTCGTCTTGCAGCTTTAGGTTGCGCATCGAGTCTACGGCTGACGCTGCCCGCGCCTGTCGTAACAGGCTCCAGTGGTATCATGGGACACATTGGTAGCTACCACAAAGGGTTGCAAGAGGTTGGGGAGGCGAAGAATGGGTCATGACAGAAAGAGTCTCTTGAGCTCATTGAAGGAGGTTTGACACTGGGGAGTCCAGAGCCAGACTGTGGTTTTCTTTGTGAGGTTGATGAGGGGGCAAGCAATGTCAGAGTATAAGGGGATGAAGCACTAGTAGAAGTTTGTGAATCCTAGGAAGGAACATACATCTTTAACTTTCTTGGGAACTGGCCAGGAGGTGATTCTGTCGAGCTTGATGGAGTCCATAGCAAGTTCACCAGGTTTGACAATCATCCCAAGGTATTCTACTTCAGGGGTCACAAACTTGCATTTGCTGAGCCATAGATGGAGGTCCAGTTCCGTCATTCATTGGAGGATGCAGCATGTACATTCCATATGAGATTTATTGTCAGGGAAAAAGATAAGGAGGTCATTCATGTAGATGACCATCCACCCTTTGGTGATCATGTCCCAGAAGGAATCATTCATAAACCTTTGAAAGGTGGAGAGTGTGTTGTTTATGCCAAAGAACATGACCATGGGTTCGAAGAGGCCCTTGTGGGTAATAAAGACACCTTTTCACTGATGACCATCTTTGATGCATTTGTTATACCCCCAGTGAACATCAAACTTGGTAAAAACTTTTGCTCCTTTGAGCTTATTGATGAGGTCAGAGACAAGTGGTAGGGAGTAAGCATCGCAGATGGTATGTTCATTTAGGTATCAGTAGTCCTGGCATGGATGAAGTTTGCCATTCTTCTTAATGAAAAAGAAGGGGGAGGCTTGCGGGGATTTGAAGGGGCAGATCTTTCCAGAGCAAAGGTTTTTATCAAGGAAAGCTTCAGTCACTTTTTGCTCCTCGGGGGACAGAGGGTAGATTTTCCTGATCTTCGGGACAAAGGACTTATCAAGGTTGATCTCATGATCATAAGAGTGAGATGGGGGAAGGGACTCACAGTCTTTTTCTTTGAAGACCTTGGCAAAGTTAGAGTATTCTGGGGGTAGTGCAATGTCCTGGGTCTGGGTTCCTGCTTTTTCTGCCAGTTTGGTGGCTTCAGAGTAGTGGGCGATGGTGGCTGAAGGCAGGATGTAGGGTCCTCCTTGGGTGATATAGTTGATGGAGTAGTGGCTGAGGGTTTGATGTTGCCATTGTTTTTCTGATTGGATATCCAGGTATGCATGCAAGTGTCTGTGAGCTTTGGGTGTCATGTTAACACACCAAATCGAAATTTCTCTAAAGCCTTGAAGTGGAGGGACGTGGTAATGGGAGTCGTGTCACTTTTGGTTGGCAACATAGGCATGGTACAGGTCTGTGGATTGATCTAGGGTCTCAGGGATGGTGATGGTTTGTCTTTCCTAGTCGATGGTGGGATTAGCCAGATGAAGCCAAGGGAGGCCAAGGATAATATTTTCCTTACCACAGTTCATGAGGTAGAAGAGAACCTTTTGGGTAATCCCTTCTCTGATGGAGACATAGAGTTCAGTGGAGAATAGGATATCTCCATTGGAATTCGCAGATTAGTCCACATTATGGACATGGATTGGTTGGTCAAGGCAGGTGTGAGGGAGTCTGTGTTTTCAGATGAAAGCCCAATCAAGGCAAGAGATTTCTGCTCCTGAGTCAATGAGAGCAGGGGAGTCGATGACTTTCATGGTGTGTGAGGGTACTACGAGCTGAATGGGGATATGCATAGCTCTATTAGATGTTGATACTAGTACAGGCACACAAGAAACAAGATGTTGGGGAGGTACTTGCATTGAAGAAGTCCTCCATTTTAAAAATCCTTCACCCCCACGGCTTCTACATGGATTTCTTTATCGTCATTCTCATCTATTAAGCTGGATATCTCTTCTTCTGCTTTGGCGACCTTTTGGTTGGTTTTGGGGCATGGAGTAAGGTCTTTGAATATAGGACACTTATTGGAGAAGTGGCCTGATTTTCTGCAGTGAAGGTAGAGTCCTTGTTTGAAGCAGCATTCACACTCTTCAGGGGTGATTTTTGGGATGTGGATGGTATACACATCCATAGTATTGGGGTCTTTGTCATGGGTGGTTTGTGTGGGGTGAGGAACAAAGGTGAGGGTCAAGGTATGCTTATGCTGGCAGGTAACAAGCTTAGCATGTTTGTGCTGGTCATTGAGATGAGAGGCATTCTTGATCCAATCATCTATAGTTGAGGGGACAGTGTCTATAAGGTACACCTTTTCTGAGAGTGAAGGGGGAATGTCCATGGAGAAGTAGTGGCAGATGGTAGCTGCCTCATTGAGCCCTGCAAGGCTGACCTGGTTGTGGAACTCAGAGATGTATTGACTGAGGGATGGTTGGAAGGTTCTGTTGCATCATTCATTGACGCAATAGGTGGCCAACCAGGTCAAAGCATTGGCAGCAGTGTTAGGGCTCTCAAAGTGAGCCTTAAACTTTTTAATGAACTTATCCCAAGACCTGAGGGTCATGTTGGTGCCTCGCATGCTTTCCTCCATGAAGGTATCTGCCCAGATGAGGGCACTCCCATCATTCATGAATGATAGGGCAAAACCTATTTTCTTTTCATCTGTGGAGTAGATGTCAATGTTTACGGTGAGGTACCATTGTACAGAGTGAAGCCAAGGCATGGCATTGTGTTGTTTGCCTAAAAAAGCTTTGGGTTGGGCAAGGTGGAGTTCAGTGGGCTTAGAAGACATCAAGGGCATAGGGTTGGGACTTGGTGGTGAAGGGGGCATGGTAGTTCCAGAGCTGGGGCTAGGAGGTGTGGTAGATCTGCAGAAGGAGGAGGTTGCAATAGGTGGTGGAGGTGGGCAGAGACACCACTTCAGAGGTGATGGAGGGGCCGAAATGGCTGTGAGCTACAGCAAAGGTAGTTGCATTCAAAGAGCTTGAGCCTTTTGTTATGACAGGCATGGGTAGCATCAGCTGTAGACTCAATTGTGCAACCTAAAGCTGTGAGGCAAGGATGAGGGGGCATAGGCCCTGAGCACAATGCACAGAGATTGGTCACTACTCTGCCTGGGCAAGTATGTAGCAACATTGAAGACGAAGACAGAGTATCCTCGAGCAAAGATGCTGCAAGGCCAAGTAATTCATAAGGAGAGTGAGGAGGAGCAAAATGGTCAAAGATGCAATAGATTGCTATCTTGAGTAGGCTCAAGCTGGAGATACATGCTTGTGCTATGCCCTATTTATGTATAAGAGTTCTGTGCATAGACCAAGCAGTGCTACAGCTCGATAAGAGAGGAATCCAAAAAGAGTAACTGGAGATAAGAGAAATGAGTCATGCGCAGCGTGAAATGAGTCAGAAAGCTGTGCATGATAGAACTACATGGAACACCATGGAAGGTATGAGTCAGCAATGGGAGATAAGGAAAACATACAGCCATAATAGTGACTAATCAAAGGGCTGTGCATGTTTAAATAATACAGTGCAAAGAGAAGTGAAAATGAAGGAAAAAGAGGCTGATCATAACAGAATCTAAAAGGAGTAACTGGAGATAAGAGAAATGAGTCATGCACAGTGTAAAACAAGTCAGAAAGCTGTGTGTGATAGAACTTCATGGAACATTGTAGAATGTCTGAGTCAGTGATGGGAGATAAGGGAAACACACAGCCGTAATAGTGACTAATCGAAGGGCTGTGCACATTTAAGTAATACAGTGCTATGAAGAAGCGATGAAGAAAGAAAAAGAGGGGCTGATTGTAACATTGATCAGCATCAAGCATAGAGAGAATGATGTGTTTCTGAGTAGGAGAGATGGATTTCATAATGGTTGTAGTTAGAAACAAAGATGCATGTGAACTATTTTGAACTCAGACATGTTCCTACTATGTGTATCTTTGTTTGTATGACCAAACATAACCACATAACACTTGATTTCAATGTGCTGAGTGAAGGGTACAAACTATTGCAATGATATTGCTGTTTTGAAATGGATGTATCTTGAGAGTATGTGAACCAAATCACATGACCCTGGGGATAATGTTGTAGCCAAGGGTATGTACTTTATTTGTTCCCACCAAAGCAAAGTGAAATTTCCATGAGTGATTGTGAGGTGTTGCATGCCTCAGTTTGAGGTTAGGCATTGCAATAGTTTTGCACCTTACTGTACAACCACACTAGTGAGTACTAGCTACTTTAACATTTGCCCAGGCCATATTGCCTGAACTTCAACAGAATCTTCTTTAGTGACTGTAAAACTCAAGACTAAGTTGCAATCTGTAATGCTTGAACTTATTGAAGAAGAGATTCTTCATAAACATATTAGCAGGATTCTTAGTCCCTTTAATGTAAAACAGCTCTACTATTTTGTCTTGCATCATAACATCACAAATAAAGTGGTAGTGAAGGCATATGTGTTTCAAGCATTTTTTCATAATAGGATTTTCTGTAATAAAGAGATCCTTGGTTATCACCACAAGTAGGGATTGGTCTTGGTTTAAAAGCAAGTTCACTCATCATTTGGTGTATCCACACTGCTTGGCATGAGCAGTTACTGAGTGTTATGTATGTATTCTGCTTCCATGAAAGACAGTGTAGTGGTCTTTTACAAGTGTGAGTTCCATAGAAAAATCTCTTCCACAAGCTTTAGGTAAGAACCTGTCTGTGAGTGACCAGTTTACATTAATGATCTGATGATTTTCTGGAAACACATCTGTTAAGCTGGATTAACTGGAGATTTATCAGTTTCTGAGTAGTATTCAGTTGGCAGTGGTGTATTTGCTACATGAGCATTGTGGACATGAATCTTATTGAGAAATGTGCACTGGTCAATGTACATCTTTTGACCTTCTCAATAAATCTTCATTCTCAGGAACTTATGGGGTTCTCCAAGGTCATGACATTTCCACTTTTTTTTATGAATGCAGCCTTTAGCTTGTCTACTAAAGCTTTATTCACTCCACAGAAGAGGACATCATCTATATAGTCAATCACAAGTACTATGTCTTTTCTATTGTGATATATGTACAAATAGACCAGCATCTGATTTGAGCTGCTCAAAACCTAGTTTCTTCATTGACTTGTACAAGGTGCACCACCAAGCTAGTCTAGCTTGTTTAAGGCTATATATGGTATAGAGCAGTTGAAGTACTTTGCCTTTCATGTTGGGTAACAGAAACCTTTCTGAAAACTCCATGTAGAGCTCCTCATTCAGTTTGCCATACCCTAACCCTACTAACCTCAGTTTCTTATGATCTTGTGATTCTTAAGTCTATCAACTACTTTATAGACTTCACAGTCTTGAAGCTTTTGCAGCTCTTTGAGGCAAGCCTCATGCCAAATCTTATGCTCACTGGTAGAGAGCTTTAGAATATCTTTGTATTACCAGTCTCTGTAACTGACAAAGGTGTCCTCTGGAGAAATGCCATGAGACATTAAGAATACTACCAAAGAATCTCCTTCTTTCTGGGTGATGCATTCTATATCATTTTCTGAAGGAGAAGGAGAAGGAGGTAGCACACTGGAAGATGATAATGGCACTGAATGGTGAGAGAGGCTGGGATCCTTCTAGAAAGTATTCCACTCAAGATCTTTAAGTTGATTGAGCAAGTGATAATCTTCACTATAGACATTACCAGGAAGGAAAGGAGAGCACTGCATTGTATTTTTGTTAGATGAAGAATCCATAGACTCATCATCATGATTGTGGGAATTTTCAGAACATGGAGGATGACTAACAGGCTTATGTGGAGAAGCCTTTGAACATCTCAGAAAGAGATTCTCATCAAAAACTGCATGTGCAGATGTATATATGCAAGCATTATTAGAGTGAAGAAATAAGTATATACATAATTCCACTTGTTCTGCAGCAGTTCTGAGATAAATCATTAGCTGGGATTTGGGTTATAGCTTCCCACTACAGGTTTCTACTAGAAAAATGTGTAATTAATGGTTTCTCCCTCTTGAGTAATTCATGCGAAGTGTGCCATTGAAGGTGTGTCATTGGTGTATAATTATATATGTATACAGCATGTTATAATGCAAATTCCCAAAGGTTTGAGGGAAGGCAAGCATATAACTGCATCACCTGTGCCTTATCCATAAGGGTATATATTAGGCATTCTGCATGTCCATTCTGTTGGTGTATATAAGGGGCAGATTGGTGAATGCATATCCCATTATCTCGCGTGTACTCTGTAAAAGCTTTGGAGGTGTATTCTCCACCAGCATCACTTTTCCATTCTTTGATCTGTGCATTATACTGTGTCTGCACAAAGGATATGAATTGCTTGGTAACCTAAAGGGTCTGGTCCTTAGAACAGATTGGAGTGACCCATGCAGAAGAGGTATAGTCATCATAGAAGACTATGATGTATTTGTACTTGTGGTATGATTCAACCTCGAATGACTTTAGGTCAAAGTGTATCAACTCAAAAAGGGCTTTTGTGCATGCTTCTGAGTGAGGAAAAGGGCAGTTGGATTGTTTACCAAGCTTGCAACCTAGACAGATTGGGTTCTGAAAAGAGATTTCAACTTTTTGAAAATATTTGGTATGCTTCTGAGCAGCTTTGAGCATGTCTCAGAAAGGATGACCAAGTTGTCTGTACATTATCTCATAGTCCACAGATACCATTGTTATGTTATAAGCATGAAGATGTATGGCTGGAGCATGAATCTGGTACATGGTGTCTATATCATGCAAGTAAAAAGATAACACTGTTTGTCTGCTGCACTTGTTAAAGATCTCAATTGTTATGATTGATCTATGGCCCCTATTCTTTTCCTTTTGTCTTAGCCATGGCACCTCTCATTGCACTTCTAGATGTCTCACCAGCCATCCTTGCTGGTTTGCCCACACCTTGCCAGTCGTCCTACTGGCATATACCCTTCACCATTCTCCTGGACCTGTGGTCTCTGATACTGCATATCGCCCCAGTTTACCGTTGTCCTTTTGCCAACCTTCCTCATTGGCTTATGCCATTTCTTTCTCTCTTGGACTCTTCCCTTTGGCACCGTGTGCCCTCTTTGCTTCCTTGTTTCACTTATTGCTTCTAACACCTCGTGTTGCTTATCCTTATCTTAGGTATTTCACCTGAGCTTCTCTTCTACTGCTCCTGCAGTCCTCATGCCACAGCACATTCTCTTCTGATCTTCTCTGCTGCACATTTGCTTCTTATTTCCAATCCGCAGTCTTCTTCTTATTCATTCATACTGCGGATTACTTATAGATGCTTACACCTTTTTCCCTTTATGTATTCCTTTGTCTTTGAGGCTCTTCTTAGGTTTGGTCTGTGCGTGTCCCCTGCACATATATATAGAGGTGTAGCACAAGCCTATAACTTTAGCTTGAGCCTACTCGAGATAGCAATCTATTGCATCTTTGACCCTCTTGCTCCCCTTTGCTCTCCCCTTGTAACCACTTAGCCTTGCAGCATCTTCGCTCGAGGATACTCTGTTCTTGTCTTCGACATCGCTACATACTCGCCTAGGTGGAGTAGTGACCAGTCTCTGTGCATTAAGCTCAGGACCTACGCCCCTCGTCTTCATCTCGCAGCTTTAGGTTGTGCATCGAGTCTACAGCTGACGCTACCTGCACCTGTCATAACATCAATTAGATTGGGTGCTGTCTTTAGGGTAAGACAGTTGTCTCTCAGTAGTGTACCCATCAAAATCAATTTGATCTGATACTGTGGCATATAGATTACTGGTAATAACCACACTGGTGATCTATTGAATTTGACAATAACAGTTCTGATTCTGAGGATAGAAGAATTCTCAGAAGTGGTTTGGGAGAATGTAGGTGACTTGAATTCTTGATATTCAGAGTAATCACTTTTATCATTTATAAAGTGAGATGATGCTCCTGAGTCAAGTAGCCATATGTCTTTTGGTGTATGGTCATGTTCATCATTCTTTGCTTTACCTTTTCCTTTCTGATTTGCATTTTTGCAGTCATCACACATGGAGTGGGGTAATGTAGTAGCATTATCCAATATATCTACTACATCTGGTACAAGCACAGTACTACAATACTATTCCATTTCCAGTGTGGTTTTATGTGCATATGTAAGTGCATTAGAGTAGAAGAGACAGAGGAAATCTGGCACATGCCATTCATCTGCAGCTTCCTTAGAGTCAAGGTTGCATGAGGGGTATTTTTCCATCATATATGGGTACTTAGGAAGCTCACAGGGCATGTTATTGCATTATACACTACCATATGTGTCAATGTAACTACTAGCTCTAAGTGCTGGAGCAGCTTTTAGCAGGCTAGCAGATGTGGTAATAACAGAAATAACTGACCACTGTAATGATGCCAATGGGCCAGGTTTACATATACTCATCTTTAGTGTTGTTAAATATTGTTAAGTGGAATCAGAGATAAAATGTTTAAACTTCTAATCTAGCTCTGCTAGGTTTTATATATGTATGTACAAGCAATATGGACTGTTATGACATGTATTACTATTAGTACTAAGTTCTGTATATAGTTTTGGATGTTCTGGTGTTTCTAAGCACTCTTATGAGCTTTTTGAGCTTTCTAGGATCTCAGAACTCTCTGGAACACTTTGAAACACTTTTGAAGTGTTGCTACTAGTCCATTGTTCAACATCTAGGGCTGGCATGGAAATACATACTATAACTATATATGTGTGAGGGCTGTACACATATGTATCAAAAGAAAGAGAAGGCATGCCATGAGGTACACAGCTGAGTATGAATAATGATTGGTAAGTGATGACTAAGCAGGATCATGTGACTGCCATTTACATGGCTTGAGACTAGATCAAGGATTGTGTAATCAGTGCTTGTTAGGTGCTTCAGACTTAGTGAAAGAAATGTGAAAAACTATAAATAAAATATAGGGTGTATAACACTACCCCTTATCTAGGTTTGAGATTTCAGATCAAGTACAGTACATATGCTCATAATGCATTAATTTTCTGGTGGTCCCAAGTTGGGGCCACCCAAAATGAAGGTATTTTTGCATATTGCATAATGCATAGGTGTTACTCTTAGTATATGCATTATGATGGAGCCTGGGATCATGTCAGAATTGCTCCTATGAATGTGTGAATTGAAATTTTAGTGTTCTTTCAGCCTGGTCATTGCATCACAATACTCAATGCAAAATGGAAGCCCTGCAATAAGCCCACTAATCACTCACTCCAAGCTGCAAAATGGCTGAAGCATGCCGAAAATGCATCAGCCACTTCTGCAAAGCCACCACTGGTGCAGCAGATAGCTCACAAGAATCTTATGCTTGGTGACTGGTTATTAGTTTATCATTATGTTGATGAACATCCAGATGCTTCCCAGGCTGAGATTGTGGAGCACTTTGCTACATGCCAAAAAGGCCCCTTAATCTTCACACAATCAACTTTATCTTGCAAGCTTCAAGACCATCCAAAAATGAAGGCACACACAGATGACAATCCCATTGCATTATCATCAAAGAGGCCTTGAGTTGTTACCCAACCAGATGTTAAACATGCACTTATGCAATCAACTTAGACAATGAAGATGATGCAAACTTGGAGGAGCCATGTGCCTCAAGGATTGAGGCAATGGACTTGTGCAGGCAGCTCAAGAGGGTGGTCTTAGAGTATGGTGAGGGCAAAGATTTGGCATTGTTGAAGCAGTTGTGTCAATTCCATGCAAGGTTGTTGAGGCAGAAGATGACTTGCAAGAAGCAAACAACGTTAGATCAGCACTTTGTATGCCAATGTAGATGCGTGACATTTTTGTCACACTTTGTCACACATCCTTGTCTTGCACATCCATAATAATGCATTGGGTTTTGGTCAGCCCCGACATTATGCACTATGAGCATATGTACTGTAGTGGTTGATTCCAAGGTGAAGTTTTCCAATGGAATGAATAAACTATCAAACTGTTTCTAGATGAGTTTTAATACCAGTGCTAACCAATTGATCCATTCTTTTTGCTTTTCTGCACAAAAGAGGCAAAGGTACTATTGTAACTTCCTATTCACCCTTTTAATTTGTTCATCTGTCTGAGAGTGATATGTCATTGACATCTTTCAATTGATTGCCAAGAGCTTTCATAAGTTTCTCACCACCTGTGACAAGAACTGCAGTCTATAATCTAAGATCAACTCATTGGGTAAGCTATGGTGTTCAGCACTTCACTCTTCTTAAGCCACATCCACATGCTACTGTAGCAACAAGTGCTAATATATAGATTAACACCACTCCTTCTTTCTTTTTCTCAGCTTATTCTTGCTTATCAGGCTGAGGTATGTTTTAACCATCTCTTCACACATTGATATTTGATATGACATTAGTCACTATTAGATTAGACTAATGTCAGCTTGTTTTTGCTTATCAGATGTTGTGAATTAGCAATGCACTAAACCTAACTTCAAGTAGGTATAAAGATTGGGGGAGCATCAGCACAAAGGGAATAAGGGAATGCTCAGACTAGTCTGCATTGGGATTTGGTTATACATCAGGGAAATGGGGAGGGAAAGATAATCCTAGATAATCCTGAAAAAGGAGTTGATCAAGGGATTATAATATATTATCTACCATTATCTACCATTATCTATCTCTATCATTATCTATCATTATCATTTCCTTACCAGTTTTCTGATGTAGCAACCTGACAATCTTCAGAAAATAGCAGTAGTCTCTTGCAGGAAGCTGGCTCTATATAGCTATACAAAGAATGTGGAATGATGTTGAAGGCCTCGATGATAAAGAATGGAAATGAGTGATAGCACATCAGCAAAATAACCTTTTGCATTCTGGCAGAGTGTGGCAGTGCTCCACAGAGAGGTATCCAAAACCAGACACTACAAAGCCTATAGACAAGAGATGGAGATGTTTTGCTGATGCAGCCTAACCAAATGCCTTGCTAAGCAGAGGACACTGGACAACCACCACACTTAGGGCTAGACCACTAAAGGTAAGGATAAAGGAATGACTAAAAGAATTAAGCTGAAGAATCCCAGTTGACTACAGTGCCCTATATATATTGGGGGGCCATGCACATGGACCAAGCTTAGGGCTGGGGGCAGAGGGCACTACTAAATAAGGTAACACTAGATAAGGGTCTAGAGTAGCATCACAAGATAACAGACATGCAGTAGACATGCTGTGGTGGTGGAAAGAATAGAAGAAAGGCATAGTCTTACCTGGCCCTGAGATATGTAAGAGATACAATTGGGAGATCTGTCAAGATACAACCTAATATAGAATATATTGTTAATAGGAATAAGCAAAGATTAGGGTACTAAGATGAAGAGATAAGATGTAGTGAGGCACCTGATAAGGGAAAGGGGTCAGTCCATATCTGTAACCCTAGAATAAGGTTGCCTTTAGCACTAAGAGTGCTTCAGTTAGGTTTAGCCAGTAGTGTTCACAACATTAGGCTGAGTCACTATTGGTTCCAATAGATTATGAGCTCTGCACTCACATAACTTAGCACAGAGAATTATATGAAGTGAGCTTATTTAATCTTAGCTTAATCATAGCCAGGCACCAAGAAGGCTATCAGAATGGGAAAATTTGAGAATGTCCTGATACTCATTGGCACTAAAAATTACTATGAGTGGCACTGACACACAGAGGTCTTACTCATTAGGAAAGGGGTTTACAATCACATCAGCAAAGAAACAAATCCATTCCATTTCATCACATATATATCCTACATGCCACAACTAGCACAAACCAGCATCTCTACCAAATCTGAAAGAGAGGCAATCAAAAGCTGGCTAAAAGATAATGGCATGGCCAGAAGTATCATTCAATGTAAATTAAGCACCAGTGTCCTTGCACTCATTCTGGACAATATTGACATAATGGCTTGAGAAATGTGGGAAACACTAGTAGAGTAGTTTAATCACCATGTCATCTCTTCGCAGTTTGCTATTCATAACCAGCTTCATTTACTTCATATAAAAGGGCACACTGATATAGAGAAATATGTTGCCACATACATGTATATGCAGGAATGGTTGTTGTGTATGGAGGTGCAAGTCTCTAACAAGAAAGCCATTTATTTACTTCTACTCTGTCTCTCTTTAACTAAAAGCTGGCCTCTCATTCATTCTCAGATTGAAGAGAAATTAGTCAATACATACATATGCAGAGAGTGGGCACCACCTTCAGTACTCATCCAGCAGGATCTTTAGCAGTATGCATTATTATTTCCAGGGTCATGAAGACTCCATGGCTATGCACTGGTCTCAGATATCATCACCATTCAATAAGGATTATTTCAACACTCTCCTCACTCAGCACCACTCAGATTTCACTTTTTATAATGTCACTGCATTAGCACTCAAGAAGGGTAGTCATCTCTTGGCTAAGGCTAACATACATCCTACTATTTCCCCTCTTTCCCTGATTAAATTCTCTGCCACTTGCCCTTTTTAATAGATTTCTTGCAATCTTATTTATCTCTAACAGTTTCGACAGCCTTCTGATTGTGGTCAACTATAGGCTTACTAAGGGGGTAATTCTTTTCTTAACAAAAAAATATGTGACCACCATTGCCACTTTTTTTTTTCACAAAGTCTATTGCCAATAGGGCCTTTATGACAAAATTATCTCAGACAGAGGCCTGCAATTCACTTTTACCTTCACAAAAGGGCTAGAATAGCTTTTAAAATATGACTTATCACTCTTCACTTTCTACCACCCATAATTCAATGGAGAAACAAAGCATGTAAATCAGGAGATCAAGACCTACCTTTAGATCTTCTATGAAAATGCCTCCATCATGTGGTCTGAGCACATTACTCATGTGAATTCATGCATAATCACTGCATCCACTCTGTCACCAGTAAATCACCATTCTTCCTTATGTATGGCTTTAAACCCCATGCTCTTCCCACTATTATCACAGATATGCCACTTCTGGCTCTTGGAGATTATCTCAAGGCCCTAGCTTCTCATAAACTTACATGCCAAGTTATGGCATCTCACACACACTGCTATTTAACCTCATTTGTTAAAGATAATAAGATCTGGCTCAAGGCCAAAAACCTAAACTGCCATATCACCACCCCCAAGTTTGCATCTATATAAAAGGGAAGGACTCTTCATTGTCACAGACATCTTATTCTTCTTGATATACAGACTCTACCTTCCTTTAATATAAAAGATCCACCCTGTGTTTCATGCTTTGCTCTTATTACCCTATTGTGAAAATGACATACATTATCTAAACTTCCTACTAGCTCCACCTCCAGACTTAATAGAAGGAGAAGAAGAGTACAAAGTTAAGAAACTTCTGCATCACAGAGGTATAAACCACTTTTGTATATTCCTGGTCTGATGAAAAGAGTACTCCACTGAGGAAGACTCTTGGTTTACCAATCAGAATCTAAAACAAGCAAAGTCCACCCTAAAGAAGTATAAAGACCTTTACCCAAAAGCCTTCTCCTCCTCAAAGTATTAAAACCTACTACTACCAACCATTTCTTCTTTTACTTGTTTCTGACTATTGCTTCTATGCTTTTTATTTACCATGTCAAATTCTGCTCTGTTTCATTTCTTTCCTCACCCTTCTTTCTGTCTATCACTTCACCTCCAATGAAGGGTAGCTCTGGTTGCATGAGGTTAAACTGCATGACCTGTCCCCTCACTTGTCACTCTTGTCTTCCTCTAGCACTTTGTCCTGGCTAAAGCCTTTGCTAGTCATCTCTGTCCTTACAACCCATGCTGCCCTACCACAGCAGTTGAATGGCAGTGTAAAGTCCTCATCTCTGGTCTTGCTTGATATCTTCTTGCTATGCCTATATCCATTGCTCCCATGTTCTATCCCTACTGCTTCCACACACAAGTATACTCACCTAGGCAGAGTAGTGATAAGTTGCTGTGCATCATGCTCAGGACTCATATGTTCCTCATTCTCACTTCACAGCTTTAGGTTACACCTTGAGTCTATGGCTGCCAATGCTACCCACACCTGTCATAACAGTGCCATGGTGCCACTAAACATGCCAACTGGCATGACAGCAGACATGTCAACAATGATGCATCTATCAGCATGCACACATAACAATGGGCACACCACCCTCATCCCTGACTCATCCATGCCCACTCATACAAGCCTTGCAGCATGCATGCATGCATGCTCTTGCTCCTGTGCTCAGAGCAGGGCTGGGCTCCAATGGAGGCTTCGAGGGCTAAGAGCCTGGCTCTCGATTTCGCAGGGCCCCAGGCCTTCAGTGCGGGCGACACGTGATGGTGAGAGGATGGAATCACAGCCACAGAAAAAAAAAACGCAGCAGAGAAAAAAAACGTGATCACAGGCCAAAAAAAAAAAAGAATATTTATGCACTGTGAAGAGAGCTCAATATTCAACTTCAAATTCAAGAGCATCGATTGTAGGGGACGCCGGCATTGCCATTTAGAAGTAGCTGCGAGGTCTATTTGCGAACGAAGTCCGTATATAGGAGTGGAATGCCATTTGTTCCAACTGAGTATAGAATCGGCTTATTACAGTATAGGTTTTTTTTCCTCAATCTTCTTTACGACTTGTACCATTACCATCAGCCCATTGTCGAAATGCTGTCGACCCGTGTTGCATCACTACCTTTGCGATTGAACGTGGCAACCAAAGCTGCTGTTGTCGCTGGCCGTCGCCAGGCTG
>JBBPUL010000600.1:0-17386 GCA_038094675.1 Spongispora temasekensis | reverse complement strand
AGTTATCGATGGAATTTCCATTCCATCATGGGGCTTTTTTGACTGGATAATGGTTATTGTGCACAGACATTGTTCATCATGCTATGTAATGGCCTTCGTTGCAACTATCATCATTTGGGCGATATCCATCCTAGCACCTGCAGCACGTGAGGTGTTTTCTTGTACTAGTATTCCGACCGTCGCTGACAAACTTTAATGTTTAGTGAGCGTCCAGCCTATCATCATAGATGGCGCAATTATGGCATTCTCTGTCGGGGCCATTCCCCCACTCGCTTTGTTCCAGTATGGCGTTTATGACACTCTCGAGTCTGCTCTGTCTCACAAGTGCTTCTAGACCAGTACTAGGAGGACTGATTCCGCCACCTGCAGTATTTTCGCCGGCTCCAGGGTATTCTGCAGGCATAGTCTGGGCTGAACAAGAGATGAATCTTTCATATTCCTTTTCGGTCTTGAACGACTCTCAGGGGGCGTATGCTGGGTTTGTTGTTCCCGCTCCGTCGATGCTTAATTCCTCGGTGAACGCTCGTTGGTTGACGGACGTGATTGGCTTCAATCCCTATTGCATGTGGGCTAATCCTGTGAACACCACCACGAACAGTACACCGGTTCCAGATACTGCTGTATCAGTATACCTGGAAAACACCGATCTGCAAGTGTCGGTCCCGAATTCCTACTTCCGTGCGTGTATTTATTTAATACCTTTGGTAATTCAAGATGTTAATGGCTCTACAGCACTAAATAATTCATTCTTCGTCACCAGCATTAACGTACACGACCCCACCGTCACCGTGTTCAACCACACAACCGGCAATCTGCCGACAGACGGCGCAATGGTGATGTCTGTTATCCAATGCACCTCCACGAACTGCACAAAAGAAGCGATCGACATCATTGCCCTCTTTGTCGACTTTACGGACATACCATATATGAAATTCACTTATCTTGGTGCAGAATATGACATTGGGTTCCTCGTTTGCAAGCCAAATCTAACCATCGAGACGCGCGAGATTCGTACTCGAGGATCCATGACGCTCGAGGTGCAACCACTTGCTGATGGTGTGTCTACCTCTCCGTATCCCAGACAGGGAAACCTGGACTGGACGCAGACATCGTTGCTCGTTGCATATTCGCTTTCCGGGTTGTCGGTCGATTCGGGGCCATCCTCGTCCGCATGGCGGGGCCTCGGGTCAGGAACGCAGGTCCACTTTTTGTTTGGACGAGAGCAAATGAGCGTCATTCCAACAGGCAATGTTGCCTTTGAAAACACCACCACATTGCTCAAGGTGCTCCCGATGGACCAGCTCGTGCAGGGGTATGTGGAAATGGTCAAAGCTTCAGTGAAACGTAAGTTCATTTGTACTCACCGACTCCGATTCTCGTTTCTGATACACACATACTTGTACATGTGTACATAACACTGCCCATCCCCTTCCACAGCTTACGTCTCTGGATCACTGGGGACATCCTATGTTCCCGGCCGCTTAGCGAGTGTGCAACAAATATTCGTCTCCTCTCTTCCACACGTTGTTGCATCGATGGTTCTGTTCGCTTCGTCTTTCATCATTGCTATTGCAGCATACTTTAGAAAGAGGAAAGGCGAGCAATTTAACCTTACGAATATCGCTGCAGTGTTGGTGGACTCGGGACTGTCGGAAGTGGTCAAAAGGGCAAAAATCAATGCCATAATGGAAATGGAGTACCGGAAAAAGAGCCTAAATGGGAAGGATAACACCGGGCGATGGATAAAGGCAAGACTTCAAGGAGGTTATAACAATCCCATTGGCCAGGAAGTAGCCAAGACGCTCGGAGATTGCAAGGTCTCCTTGAAGCGTTCCACAAAGGCAGACGGGCTTGAAGTGTTACACATTTCTTGCTAGTGTAACGTTATGTACATAAAAAAACGAGATATTGTCCATGTTCAGATACCTGGCTCAACTCTTATGCCTCGAGGAGGTTTACCAAAACCTTTGTACTTCCCTACAGCATGCGCAAGTCCCCTCTTCATACTATTTGGCCGAGCGCAAAACATCTGACGGGTCTATTAGCGAACGGTGGAATGATCTCGTCAAAGAGTTCGTGATTAGATTTGGGAGAACCCCCGCCTATATGATCGCTCGTGCTCCGGGCCGTATAAAGTGAGCATCTTTTAGTAGTTCCGGCGCTTCCGCTATTGATAAAGCATGTTCCCCTCCATAGTCTCATTGGTGTGTTTCCTTTAGTATGCTGCGATCTTTATCAAGGCGAGCACATCGACTATTCGTTGTTTGGCGTCTTTCCTGCTGCAATCGAGCAAGATATTCTGGTCGCATGTGCACCGCGGACAACGGCCATCTGCCCGCACGGCGAGCATGCTGGGCAAGCCGTTGCCGAGAATGTGCAAGTCAAGTACCCAGGAAGGTTGATGCCATCCGCGTTGAAGCATGGCATCTCGACAACAACACGGTCCTGGCACTGAGTTGGGAGGGATATGTGAAGGCCGGATACTACGTTCGTTCAGTTCTTGTGTGCATACATCTGCACGAAACCGTTGACCACGCCCATTTCAGGGCATTTTGAACTGCTACTTCAACCCGGGAAGGAAAAATTCTTACCTGTCCTCGTGGATTTACTTGTGACGGGGACTGTCCCGGCTGGTTCGGGGTTATCGTCGAGTGCAGCGATGGTCGTCTCGTCCACACTGGCATTCTTGGCAATCAATGGAATTCTCGAAGACCCTGACTTCGCACCCACCAAAGATGCTCTGGTGCAGATGGCGATGGAGAATGAGAAACGTGTTGGTACGTGCGTACTACCGGTCCTCTTCTTTACGTTTATCTTTAGATCCAGGTGTCAATAGCGGAGGGTTCGTGCTGACCTTCTCCATCATGTTCACTAATATTCAAGGATGCTAAAGCCCTTCTCTGCCCTTAGCATAGATCAGGCAGCGTCCGTATTGTCTCTTGCGGGCTCTGCACTCTACATTTCTTTCTTTCCCAGTCTCCGTGCCGAGACTATTCTTCTCCCTGGACCTCGACCGGGCCATCCTGCTTCGCCCTCTGCACTGTTGGTCTGTGCAAACTCTCTCGTCGTATCTGATAAGGCTGTACATACCAAGTACCAGTACAACTTACGCGTTGTCGAGTCGCTTGGCGCCGCGCGTGTGCTCGCAACGCGTCTCGGTATCGACGTGGTATCCGAAGAAAGGATCACGCTTAGAGAGGTCATGGCAAGGTTCATCCGCGAACCCGACAAGGAAAAGGAGGATACGCACAAGGTGAAGGAGGGTCTGGCGAGGATGGTGCAGGCGGTCGAGTGCTTGCGACCCCCAAATGCTGGCGACGGAGACGAGCTTGGCGTGACGTTGAACACGATGGTCGAGTGGTCCAGAATGAGCAGTTCAAAGAGACATACCTCTCATGGGTCGAAGGTCAGTCGACTTTTCTTTCGTTTCTTCTTTCGCGCGCGCATATATTTGCAAGTCTCTGACCGAAAGACTAGCAGTCGAAACGACGTACTTTCAGTTATATAAGCGAGCCAAGTATTGCTACACCGAAGCGCTTCGTGTGCTCCAGTTCCGCGATGTTTGTCTGACGCTTATCCTGGCACTGCGGCATTCGAGTCGCTCGGAAGGTTAATGAACGAGTCTCAGACTCTCAGGAAAGTTGCTCAAAACTACGAGTGCACCTATATATGTAGATTGAACCTGAAACGTTATTCGCTGCATTTCCATCGGTCTCCTTTCCTGACTGTACCAGTGGCAAGCACCTGCGCAACTTGAAGATGAAAAGTCTTGCCAACTTTGTCTGGAGTGTGTAAGCGTCAGCAGGGTGGCTAAGGAACGGGAACTGCATGGTATGCATGGGTTAGTATTTGTCCACCTGTGCCAAACCAATTACCTGTAGGCTTGTGGAAGTCCTGCAGACCCACCGAGCTACGCGGCGAGTGCCCATCAAATGACATGATTTAGTCCTAGAGGACCTGAAGTCGCCGTTTGATGGAAGTTCATAAGCATGCTGACGCGAATATTCGCGACGTGGAACTCTCGAACGGATATAATTGACACGCCCATCGATGCCTCGATATCGCGTTGGAGCCCCACTGCGCCGTGCGGACTGTCGGTCGTACTAATAAGCATTGTTTGACGAAGCCCTTTTCTAGCCGCACGCTGGTATGTATGTATGCATGCAAAAATACCTGCTTCTTTCCAATATGATAATTGTGTATTTTCGTTTTCGTGACTAACTTGAAAGGATGTCCTTTGATTTTGATTGGCAGTAGCCTCGCACTCGGCCATGTCGCCGTACTACTCAGGTTGTCGGACAGGAATCTCACTAACCTTTCGACAAACTTGACACTGCTGATCAATCAGGCCCACATCGTATGCCACCTCCAGCACTCTCCAATCCCTCCCCACAACCAAACTCGATCTCATGCGGCCCTGCAGACGCTCCTCATGCTGACTTCTTTGTCTAATCGCTGTCATCCTCAATTTCATGGGATCGTCCACCGCTCTGAACCCACTGTTAAGTCATCCGAAGACCCTTCACCGTCGCCTTCGTCTTGATCGTCACCATCATCGACCTGCTCCGGTTTCTTCATGATCATCTGCTCTAATACCCCCCCTCGACGGTCATCAACGTCAACGCGAACTCTTGCAAGACGAACCACACGTCGCCACGTCGAATCGCATTGGCGTCGCTAAGAGACTGTACGTGACCGTGCGTGTAAAAAGCAGAAATGTAGGCATTGAGGGCAAAGCCTTGCGCGTGGGCTTGGGTCAAGGCATGGAGCTTGTTGGCCCGCTGATGCTGCTTCCGCTCTCCATTTTCTTCATCCCGATGGGCGCTACGGAGGGAATAGCATGTTTTTTGAGACTTAGCCCTCTCGTGAGATCGGCCGCGCTGGCAAACTGATCATTGTGACCCGAGCTCGTGACGGACAGCGATCTGGCTGTGACCCTTCTTTTTTTTCGCATTTATTGGTCCGGAGGGCGATGAGCCCTATGGGAGACCGTACAGGAGTGCGTGGTACATGCGTAGAGAAACTGGGCTGTGACCCTTATCGCCGTATCCTGTAACCATGCCTCGAACTGTGTCGGTGGAGTTGCTTATATTGCGGGTGTTCCTCCAATCTCGGTACCACTTAGTGGGAGGCGGTTGTCGTTGAGAACCGTGCTGCGAGCCGTATGTAAGCGCGTAGCGGGTGAATCTCCTCCCCGTGGGCCTCGAGGACATGTCGGGCATCATCGACGCCGACTTTTTGACAATCTCTTTCGTCCTTTAGGTACGACCCTGTCTCCCAGACAAGTGATTCATGAGTAACATAAAGTCCCTCTTGGCATTGATGGCACTAGATTGTGCACAGATCCAATGAAAGACGCCGCGTCGTTGTTGTCTTTGCCAACGTGTCTCAGAAGATTCCTTGGCGCACCTTTGATGTGCTCGTTGCATCATGTTCGGCGGAGTGCGCACGCTTGGTGGAAGATGCGAGGGTGCAGGTCGAGAGACGAGAAGGGCCGGGACATGCGTGAGAGGAGGATGATAGGAGGGCGCGAGCATGCCGAATGTACCATGCTGCAATGCACGTTGAGAGGTAAACTTGAAGGTGCCCGTTGAGGAAGGCACGTGCAAACACGTAGTAAAGGCAAGCCACACAACTTTGGTCTCTTGGGTACCACTACGATGGGTCAGTCACTGTGCCTATCGTCTTTTACATCAGACTCAGAGTTTCTTCTGCAGGTATTCCAAAGGTCTGTAGCACAGATTGGTGACTATTGACGCACAATAATGATCTTTATACCCGCCCCCCCAGTTCTTCCGCCATATCTCGTGCGCGCTTTTCTCTAGTATCATCGGCCCACACTCATCTTACTGAAATCAAAGTGAACGGTACCCCCTGACATCACAACTCATTCAAGAGAACAATATCCCAGAATTTGGTAATCCGCGTTTCGCGCCTTACGTTCGCCCTTCGCTCATCTAAGCCAAAGACAATTTATACCTCGACTTTAATGGGATCATACACCATTGTATATCATTCCGTATCTTTTGATCTCCGATCTGACCATCCATAGGCTCGTATCCCAAGGAAGAAGATCCACATTTCCGAACATCAGAGGAACAGATATTCACTTCGATATTCTCATATGTAGACCACTTATTCGGCAAGATCAAACCGAGGAAGCTCTTCTTCATGGCTATGGATGGCGTTGCACCACGAGCCAAGATGAATGAACAGCGCAGCCGCCGCTTCCGCACTGCGAAAGACGCAAGAACAGCTCGTGAACATGCAGAGACAAGAGGAGAGATCTTGCCTGTAGAAAAGGCATTCGACAGCAATTGCATCACACCAGGTCTGCCATATACTCTGATTCGCATCCACTCCTCACCGCCAAGTTCTTAGGGACTGTCTTCATGGCAAAGCTATCTGAGCAGCTGAGATATTTCATAAACATGAAGATCACAGAAGACGCAAGTTGGAAAGATGTACAGGTGGTACTTTCGGATCATGAGGTCCCAGGGGAGGGGGAACACAAGATCATGGAGTATATCCGGCTGTCACGGACACAACCGGATTTCAATCCGAACATCCAACACTGTTTATATGGCCTCGATGCGGACCTTATTATGCTTGGCTTACTCAGTCACAATCCACACTTTTCCCTCCTTCGTGAGGAAGTCAAGTTTGGACCTTCTGCTAAAAGAAGGGGGGCTAGCAGGTATGTCATATTCCGGTTCCCTTAGACTCCTGCTCAGATTTTATGTAGTTTGGAATCGCAAAACTTTCATCTTTTGCACCTTTCGTTGATGCGCGAGTATCTTGATTTGGAATTCGGCGAGATCGCACCGATGCTGCCATTCGATTATAGTCTGGAGCGCGTGATAGATGACTTTGTTCTTCTCGCGGTTTTTATCGGCAACGATTTCTTACCCAACCTACCCGATCTACACATTCGGGATGATGGTCTCGAAAGACTGTTCAATGTGTATAAAAGCGTTTTACCTTCACTAGGTGGGTTGTTTGTATACTGTATACTTATTTGTTCATGTCACTTCTCAGATGGTTATATCAACGAAAGGGGTACAATCAGTATGAGGCGTCTTCAAGTGGTGCTCAATGAAATGAGGGTTTGGGAGCGTGAGATTTTCGAGAAGGAGTATGCCAACGCTAACTGGTTGAAGGGAAAACAGGGCACGCATACAAAAAGGACGGAGATGCCACGAGGATCCACTGATCTTGGTTGGTTGCATTACCATGTCCGAGTCCTCTGTTTCTGATCTTGTCATTGATGTCAATTTACAGTCTTGACACGTGCACAGCGAGAGGTGTTCGACAAGGTGAAGACGTTTGTGATGGACAACCGAGGGAAGCGGCCGAGCATCAATGCGTCATTCACCATGCCGAACACCTTTTTGTCCCGGGACCTCCTCTTTATTTCGTCCCTCAGCAGAGACTTGCATCTACACGTCACTTGGGATGAATATGACGAAGGGGATCAGAATCTCGTCACGTTACGTCCACAGAATCTGATGGAAATGTCCACCTCCGAGCCTGGGTTTGAATCCAGTGTAGACGATGACGATAAATCGGGGGATGATGCTTTGGATGAGGATGATGAAGAAATCGCGGTCGACTGCGTGTTGGAGAGGTACGAAATGGCTCTTGTGAAGGAAGATGACGAAGATGGAGAATTTGATGCACAACACGAGAAATATGTCAACAATAGGATGGACGATTGGAAGTGCAGTTACTACAAGGTATGACATTTTCCGGCATCTGAACCCACTCTCATTTTGTCCAGAGGAAGTTGAACATATCGTTCAACGATGCAAGTCAAATGAAGGACTTAATATTTAAATACGCCGAAGGGTTGCAGTGGGTGATGCATTATTATTACACCGGGGTTTGCTCTTGGGGCTGGTTCTTCAATTACCATTATGCTCCTCGTATTTCCGGTATGTCTGTTCTGTCGTTGACTTGTGCCAGTGCGGCGACTTACTTGTTTCAAAAGACCTAGTTGGCTTGGCAAACATGGAATTCAACTTCGAGCTTGGGAAACCATTTCTTCCATTCCAGCAATTGATGGCCGTCCTGCCTTCGGCGAGCAGGGACCTCGTACCGCTCGCATACCGAGTAATTATGTCCCTCTCTTGAAATACTTATTCTCAATTTCTACTCTTAGGATTTAATGTACGATCCGGACTCCCGCATTCTGGATTTCTACCCACTACAATTTGAGCAAGACCTGAATGGGAAGAAGAAGGAATGGGAAGCAGTGATCAAAATCCCGTTTATCGACGAGGAGAGACTACTGAAGGCCATGGCATGTGCGTGTATATCTTCAAGCTTTTTGCTCACACGATTTTTTCAACTCCTGCCTAGCTCGTGAACACCGCTTGAGCCCTGATGAAAAACGACGCAACATCCATGGAACCAGCATCAAGTTTTTGTTCAACAGTGAAGAGACGACCACGTATCCTTCCCCTCTGCCGAACGTCTTTCCAGGAATCTACCATTGCAAGTGCAGGATGGAGCCTTTGGATCTCCCTACCTTGGACGGCCTCCACCTCGCGTCTGGGTTATGTGACAGTGTATCTCTCGGTGCCGCGCCACTTGCTGGGTTCCCGTCTCTCGACACGCTACCACACACAGGTTCGCTTAGATTCCATGGCGTGAATGTTTATTCCTCGGAGAGCCACAACCAGTCCATGATCATATGCATACAGAACCCACACGAGAACCGCCAGACGGAGGAAATAGCCCAAGAAATGCTGGGCAAGCGTACCTTTATTGGCTGGCCTTTTCTGCAAGAGGGGCGCGTTGTCGCTATTTCGGATTCATTGTTCAAGTACGAGGAGATACCTGGGAATCCTCCCAAGATTGTTCATAGACCGCATGGTGCTCCGATTGGTGTAGATCACTGGAAACGAAAGGCCAAGAAGATCGAAGACATGTATTCGAAAAAGTATGGTGTTATCATCGGTGATGTGCATGTGCTCGTGCACGTGCAGCCTCTGAAAGGTTCGTTCGTGAGCTGGGGCGGATAAAGTATGACAACGAAAATGGCAGGCATGAAGCACATGGAGTCTGGCGCTTTTGTCAAGGACTACGAGGTCGGCCCAGACAAGGAGATTGAGGAAGCCATTCAAATGGTGATCTCGCAAGTGGCCTCCGAGGATTCACGCTTTCTCGAAAGAGATCCGTTGCCGTTGGCCGAGGAGTTTCCTGATGGCTGCAAGGTATTTTTCCTTGGTAGTAAACTGACATACGGTGCCTCGGCCCGGGTGACGAGCACCACCAACGATAGCCTGTCGGTCGAACTCGCCGTGTGTCTCTGACGTGCATGCATTGTAGTGTTATATTCTGACTGCCACGTTCGTCGTGGTGTAGGTGTTCGGACCAGACGAGACAGAAAAGAGACAATTCAATGTGATCGTGCAGAATCGTGTCTCTCAGCAATATTATCCCTCGTACAGGGCTGCAAAGATGACCTCAATCTCCACTCTTGCGCTAGCCAAGATTACGTCTAGGTTTATGGTGCTCACTTCGGACTCTGCGAAGAACAATCTGGGCCTTAGCCTCAAGTTTGAGGCAAAGGGTTTGAAGGTGATTGACTACTCTCGAAAGGAACGTCAAGTTTGGGAATTTAGCCAAAGGACGATCGATTTGATACGGGAGTACAAGGTATGTCATCATCACCACCCATGACTCGGCGGATTCACCTCATCTTGTGATTTGCAGGAGAAGTTCCCCGAAGTGTTCAAAGTGCTTGATCAGAGTCGAAACGGCAAGTCCCTCTTTCCAATGCCAGTCATTATGACACATTAACATATGTCCTTTCCTTTCTTCTTCTTCTTCTTCTAGATATGACTCGTGCATGTCATATTTTCACCGAAGACGCGGACGCTCGGGTCGTGGAAGTCAAGACATGGCTCAAATCTAAAGGCGTTTTTGAATTCGAGCCTGTCTCGCTCTTCTCCGACCAACTCGCGAAAGGCACCGTGAGGGAGATCGAAGCCTACGCTGACAGCATCCGAAACAAAGACAGAGCGTCTTCAACCACGGTCAGGAAGCTGTTGGTGGTCGAGCACGTTCCGCGGCACGCCGTCCTCAAACCCTCGCATGCGATCTATCGGCTGCAGAACCAACGCTTTATCCTCGGCGATCGCGTGATGATGGCACGGGATTCCGGAGGCGTACCGTTATCCGTCAAGGGTACCGTCGTCGGAATCCATTCGACATCCATGGACGTCGTATGGGATGCACCTTTGATGGCGGGCATCACGCTTGACGATAGGTATGTACATGACTTTGACTCGAGCGACATCGTGTGTCGTTTCAACAGGCCGGTTCCCTGATCGATTGTTGTTGTTTTTTTTTCTTTGTTCTTGGGGGGCCCCCCCCCCCCCCCCTTCTTTAGGTGTTCTCAGTATCGCGGATCGACGGTACCATTCAATTCGTGTCTAAACTTGAGCAACCCACAGCTTCAAACGACGTCGACGCACCCAGTGATGTCAACACCATCCTCGGTAGTGGTACGGCCAAACGTGCCCAAATACAGTAAGCCGTAAGTCACTTTTTCGCAAAGCCCTAGATAAGGATGCATGGTGCTGACGGGCACCTACAATGTAACCGTGTGTGTGGACATGTCACTGTGTATCGTACTATGTTCTTAATACTAGGCAACAACCGGTGGGACATGGACAGGCTGTACTGTCACAGGCACAGGAAGCGGCGACCCAGCCATCGGTGAAGGGAACAGGCGCATACGTGGCATCCGTGCCAGCAGTAGGCCCACCACCGGCACCGACACTGGCACTGCCCTCTGGTGGTGATGGAGGAGGGGATGGGGGTGGTGGTGGTGGTGGTGGTGGTGGTGGTAGTGCCCCGGGATATGGCAATCAGCGACAAGTCGACCGAAGATGTTGGAGGCCCTCCAGGTACAGTGGCACCCGGCAGGGCGGAGATTCTATAGGGGTTCAACAGAGCCCGTCTGTTCAGACTGGCAGTAGTCACGGGCACATCGGAGGGCCGCCGACCATCATCGGCGGCTGGCGTGCCAGGCGGGCGGCTGTGCAAAAAGTGGGTGCCACTGCTGGCGTCACGCAGCCTCACCTCCAGAGCAGTGACTGCAATCATGGAGCATCGCCACCACTGCCAGGGCCGCGGCCGCGACCGCACAGTGGTAGTGGGCAACAGGGTCGGGGAGGAGGGCGTGGACTCGGAGGACGAGCTTGACGCGGGGAAATTTGGAGGTGCGGGGTGGGCCTGTCGCCAGCCTGGCCCGGAACATGGCAGGGCAACATGATGCTGTTATCGTGAGTTTGTTGATGCTGTAGGATGAGATATTTCAGGTTTCGCTATGTAGTAACGTGCAGATAGTCGCCGTTAACCAGCCAATTTTCTTGGGAGACAATCTGGAATGGTTGAAGCTCGATCCTCGCATCAGCATTACATAAAAACGACATGATTTTAGCATACATACATGCATTGTAAGTTAGAAATACATAAAACGAACAGTACGGTCGGGTACATACGTATTCCAGGCTCCAGAGTGCCTCGTTACAGAACCCTGTGGCGCCTGTTCCAATTAATTCAACATAGAGGTTATACCGCATACACCACTGCTTGGTTTCGTCGCAAAGATAGCCTCGTGCAAAGCTTCTCCACTGAGGTTTCGATATGGTTCATACTTTGCCTTGATCTCAGCAATGAAAGCCTCGACTCGAGACTCGTCCACCAACGATATGGTGCATCCTCCACAGCCCGCCCCTATGATTCAAGCGCATGTGTTAGAACACAAACACACATTTGCTCGATCTCGGTATCAACAGCCTAGAGAGCAAGTTACCTGTCACACGACTGCCGTAAGCCTTGGCAGCGAGGGCAAGTTGGGTAAGATCGTCGACTTCCGGGCAATCATAGGGGGCTCACGGCCTTACAACCAGAGTAGTACCTGGTGTTAGACTGTGGAGAGTCGTAGCCCCTTCGCATTACCAATCTGCCACGTCAACCAGTGACATGAGTGATTTTACTATTTGTAGTGTATATGTGAGCCCCTGGCTCTGCGACCTGTGGTATGTATGTAGTGACTGGCACGACCAACGCGTTTCAGGGGAGCTTGTTGGGCGTAAGTTCGGGCAGATCACTAGAGTTGGCAGGTGGAAGGACTGATCGAACGGCGCAGGCTGTCATTGAATATTGATTCCGCAGTGCATCAGCATCACCAAGTGGACAACGGATAAGTACTGCAGCATGGACTGAAGAAATTACTGATACTTATCTAGTAGTAGTGAAAGTTTGATCCGTTGGCAATGACTCAGCTTTTATGTTAGTTACTTTCTTGCCTTACGGTGGCATGATGGACTCGAACGCAGATCGGCCCATCAGGGAAATGGGGAGGGAAAGATAATCCTAGATAATCCTGAAAAGGGGGTTGATATTATCTACCATTATCTACCATTATCTTATGATGGCCTCACACATGTGACAGCGCATTCGGGGTCCTGCTTCCGCTAAACTAAGCGAGCAAGATTTTGAATTGCGTTTTCCGCAGAGTTTTGCAAACCGCTGTAAACCTACTTTTGACAGTAGCACATGTCGAGTCCGCCAGTACTAGGGTTTTTCTTTAAAAGCCTATCTTTGCTGTTTGTCCTTCTTCCTCAGAAAATCCCTGATTTCTCATTCCAAGGTCCCCACATACCATTCTGATGGCTTTGATTGATGGCAACACAGTGCTTGGTACCGCTGTAGTCGGTGGTGCTCTGGTTTTCCTCGCCTTTCAGGCCTGGTTTCGCGCGCGGCCTAAGAGACACAGCGTTGTCTCCTGGAAGTACAGACTCCCTCCGAGCCCACCCATAAATTCCATCTGGATGGGAAATATTCTCCCGGAGAGAAAGTCGGTCTTTCGATAATCTATTTTGTGTCCTCCGTGCCTTATTCAACCAACCGAAGCGCTTTCTTGACGTATCGGTCTTGGATTGAACAGTACGGTCCGATCATATCTGTCAGAATTGGTATGGTTCGTTTTGTGGTGATTGGACGTTACAAGGCAAGTGAAAGAGCTTCTCGTTTAGAAATAGGCTTGGTAACTTGTGTGTGTTTAGGCTGCCATGGGCATCTTGGAGAAACAGGGAGGTGCGACCGTCGATCGACCCCGGTTGGTGGCCGCCGGGGAAATGTTGGGCGGTGGCTACCATGTATCGCTTACTCCTGCAGGTGAACGATTTCAGCGGATGAGGAGGTGAGTGGAAGCCGCGAGATGTCATGCTGGTTTTTTATGCTCTTAGGGCCCTTCATTACCACATGCAGCCTAGAGCAGCACAAACGTACGAATCGTTACAATCAACGCACGCAAAAGGGATCGTCCTAGGTTTGATAGAAAGCCCTCACAAATATCACGAACATACACAAGCGTGAGTACGTTCATTCTTCCTTGGCCGTTCACGTTGAAGAAAAAGAATTTCATTCATAGGTATGCGGCCTCAGTTGCCCTCAAGCTCACATATGGTAAAAAAACGCCTACGCATGCATCAGATCCAGAGGTTGTGGCAGTCCGGAGATCGTTCGACAGATTTCTTGCAGCATCGCGGCCCGGTGCATATCTAGTAGACCACTTTCCATGGTTGAAATATTTGCCGTGGTACGGCCGTGAGCTGCGCAAAGGTTATTTGGAGGACTACAAGCTGCTCCACCGTAAGCTGAATAGAATCAAGGATGATATGGTATTCTTCGTCTGTCCCTCTTTTTCTTTAGTTCTAATGAATACCACTGTATAGAACGACCCAGATTCCGGTCCTTCTTTTGCCAAATTTCTGCTTGCACGGGATATGGATCTCGGTCTTGATGAGACCGAGATGGCATTTCTCGCTGGCGCTTTGTTCGCTGGTGGTGTAGAGACCGTGCGTACATTTTTATATTCTTGCCGTGAATGGTCGAGTGTCGAACTCACAGCACGACGATATTATTACTTAGACGGCGCTTTCGCTTAGTATTTGCATGATGATTGCTGCTCTCCACCCCGATACTCAAGCTGCCGTATACGCTGAGCTTGACACTATCGTCGGAAAGGAAAGGCGTATGTTTTTGTTTTGGACGGTACTCCATCTTGTTATATCCGTTGACAGTACCTACCTTCGATGATGAGAACTCTTTACCGATCCTCCGAGCGTTCATTCTCGAGTCAATGCGATGGAGACCCATAATAGTGTTTGGTGACGTCACATCTTTCCATTAAAGGTGACTCTTTTTCTGAAGGATTTCCCCATTAGGGCTTGCCCACCGCACTACAGAGGACGTTGTTTGGGTGAGCGTGGCCTAACTGTATGCAGTCGTTTCATTATCTTTGTATTGATAAACCTGCCAGGAAGATTACTTCATTCCTAAGGGGACGACTGTATTCGGGAACCATTGGTGCGTGTATTTGGATCATGTAGTAGGAATGGAGTAAACGTTACGCAAAAGGGCTATCTCTCGCGATCCCGATTTTTTCCCTGACCCGGACAAGTTTGACATTAACCGATGGTTGACGTCAGATGGGCACATACGTGATGACCTCAAGTTCCCCGCCTTTGGTTTCGGCAGACGGTAAGAGATTCAATGGATGGTTTATCTATATACATATATTCACAACCGGCATTTCTCATAGGATTTGTCCCGGCCAACACGTGGCAAGCAGGCAAGTAAAATTCGCTACAGCATTGAGCAACTAAAAATTGGCGACGGGCCACGCGTCTTTCGCTAGGTCGGTTTACATCAACATGGCCATGATCCTCTGGTCGTTCCGGATTTCCATAGACGAGTCCAAGCCGTGCGATGACTTGGGGTTCATTGGCAACGGCATCATACTTGATGATCCACCCGTTGGCCTCTGCTTTGAACCTCGTCTCCCGATACACACATTGAGGAAGATGGTCACTGAAAGTCGTGATTAATTGTAATCTTGGTAATGATATCCACCGTTGTGTGGTTTGTATAACTTTATTTATGTATGGTCGGTCAATTTGATTTTCAATAGGCGGAAGTCTCAAGTTGGCTGTGAGTACTATTTTTATAATACAATGATTGCTTGAGGGGGCAGTGTTATGTCACTCCACTATAGCATCTTGGTAGGGTGAGTGGTGTTGAGTGTCCACACTGTCCATCTTTCCGTTCCAAGTCTGTTAGCTGATGTGATCCTGTATATCTGAGTGCTGCTATTGGTAAGGTATGATAGACAAATATACTCAGATAGAGATTTGGTTACGTAATGAACTTTGATTGGAAACAAAGAATGGGGGTAATGAGGCTTTCCTTTAAATATAATACCCTTCCCAAGGTAGAAGCTTGAACATAACATCCAACATCTCTCAGGCACTGCTCCTCTTACAGTAAATATTGAGGCATTGGGATGGAAGAAGGAGCTGAAACAGATGAGGGCAGGCCTTCTGTTATGGATTGGGCTTGTTGATGCTGGATGCATGTTGACATACAACCATTGGCATATACAGCACTTGGTATGAGACCCAGGTCTCAATCTTACACTGTAATGTATTTACCCTGCTTTAGACTCTTAGCTGCTGTTTATCTGTTGCATCAGAGATAAGAAAAGACATTTCTGTAGACAAACATCACCTACAATTTGTCAATGTTATGAAAAACATATACATATATAATCATATTCACATACTGTTGATCTTCAAGATCAAGTCCCATAGTAATCAAAACATATGAATACACTTCAGAGTCAAGTGATATATCATCACCTTCTTGTAGTAACTTTCTCTTGAGCAAGTTCAAGGTGAATCTTGGCCTGCATTACCATTGCTAAGGACATGAGTACAAAAATAGAAACAGGAGATGCAGTCATATCCTTGCTTGTGGTAATATGGATTTGATGCATCCCAATTGACTTCCCATATACTAACCTCAGCTATCCATTGACTGACCTGTTTAAAGGATAATGCAACTTTTAGCTCTTGTAATGCTGTATGTTGCTGGTGGTTTCACATTACTGCTTCTTTCAACTTGGTGAGTAATGCATCACATTGCACATTGAAACATGATTTACATAGCATCTAGATTGCTCAAATATGTATGATTATAATGCAAGACTATTTACTTATATGAGTTGTTGTCTTTCAATTTCAATCACTGAAGAAGTCATTTAACATATCTCTTCAACAACCTGGATCCATTTACTCAGTACTTTATGCTACCAGATTATGTTCACCCATTTACATTCTAGTGCTTCACCATTTATATGTCCAACCTGAGGTAAAAAATTAAATGAACATTTTAGTTGATATGATTCCTTATTGGCAGGTAAATAAAACTTTGGCATAGTGAAGTTGACATGTCTATCTGGTTGGTTATACTGTAGAGTCAGAGAGAGGTTCTTCATCCTTTTTTACTCTACTAACATGCTATATCATATGAGGCAAATACCCACATTAGTGAAGAGAAATGTTGAATGGCAAAGAAAAATAAGTAATCCATGTTAGCATACCTACATGATATGGTCAGAACAAGTGCTCTTCTACATGTAATGTATGTGCATGACATCCAGATAAACCAGAAAAATGGTGTACCTCTTGTGAATCAGCTGCATGAAGTAAGTGATGCATTTTGAATGCATTCTCTTTTATAAAGTATGCTTAGCTGGCATTCAAACTCAGGTCCACAACATCCAAAGAAACATTATGGTGTTGGTGTTTATGTAGTCAAAAGTTGACATCCATGTCCATAAACAATGTATATATCCAGCTAAAAAAATTAGAAGCACAAATAACTTGAGGTAAGCATATATAGATACAAACCTTTGTTGTGGAAGAGTCTTTATAAAGTCTATATGAAGATTCTTTCCCAGTTGCAGGCATGGTGGACAGAGCACAACACACTGACCAGCTTCTATATATTTTGTCTATCCTGGCTGGATTATGGGCATATTCTAAACATTTGAGTAACTTGAGATTAACAAATCATTTACAAGAATTTGTGATAGCAGTCCTGTTGTAAGGTCAGAAGTTAATACCAGTAAGTTTTGCATCAATCTAGCAATGCACCCAAGGTTTCTGAGTGCCTAGATTATTACTGAGTCATGCAAGAGTGGAATAAAATGCATATATATGTATGTAGATGCCTTTAACTCAAAAGAGAGTATGTGAAACTGCTGTAAGACATAAAAGGTAGCTGCTGTATGAAGATTTGAATAGTGGCTGGATATAAACATGCTCAAAGCAACTGGTTTGCATGTACAGTGGCTCAAAAAAGTGTCCCAATGTTGGGTCATTTTGGATAGTATTGTATTTTGTAAAATAACTACAACAAATAAAGACAAACACTTGCAGGGTCACCGATAGCCCTAACCCCTTACATCATTATTGCTCCCTAAGTCATGTGACCAGGTTGCCATGGTGTTGAGATATGA
>JBBPUL010000599.1:0-14106 GCA_038094675.1 Spongispora temasekensis | reverse complement strand
TGGCGTCGCCTATCAAATGGGTGACCACTGCATAGGTCTCTTCTCGACAGTCCAGCTTCTTGACCTTGAGATACAATTTCATTTTGGCCCACCATAGTCAGAAGGTCATCTTGTTCCCGTCCCATAGGCTGGGATCTCCGATTGTTCTCTTGGCCCTTGTTGTTACGTCGAGTTGAAGACCTGACAATTGATCGGCCAAGTTGTCGATCTTTTGACTGATCACTGTGTTGGACATTTTCATATATTAAAAATTTGGCAGTGGCAGCATAGGGGTTGGAGGAAGGGGCAGTAGCACGGCAAGCGTCGAAGAAGAGTTGGAGAAGATGTGGGGGTACGTTAGTGGCTTCGAGTTGAAAGCTGGTATTGCTGGTCCAGTCCCAATCTGGTTTAGGGGCTACCTTGCGAACAGCGAGGAATTCATAGCCGATGGTATACATATACTAAAAAAGGAAAACCTGCTTGCCACTACCATGAAGAGGGCTCCACAGGGGTTTCGTCTCACGAGGACGAATCTTGTATGCCGGCTCGGGACCGGAGAGTCGAAGGGGGGGAACCAGGAGACTGCCTGGCTACGGCTGACGTTTTAGTACGCTGAGACTGTAGATCTTATGGAAGAGTCTACTATTCCGTCGGATTGCACTGCCTGAAACAGCTGCACTGACCCACTATGTGCGAAAGGGATTGATCATTATTTCTTGGCGGCTAGGCATGTCCTCTCGAATGAGGTCTATGCCCTAGCAAAGCGAACCAAGTAATGCGCCCGACGTGTGCAGCTTAAACAGTTTTATATAGGAGTTGTTGTCTCCTAGCTGTCACGTAGCAAACGCATTCCCAATAGAATGATGACCACTTTACGCCTGTGGATTGGCTTTCCGACAGCGAGTAAAAATGACGAGCGGGGCGCTTATGTAACCAGCACGAACAGAGGCGGATGTATGGGGCAGCTTCGACCTAATGAAGTGACCTAACAAGGACACGACCGTCGGCCTCTACTAACCACAAGAAAAAGGGAAGACTAAGATAGGGGACCGCGACTTAGGTCACAAGACACAAGAGGTCGAAGCTGGGGACAGCTCGACTCTTGGCCTGGTTTATATATTGTCTACTACATTAAATACATGAGGCATTTAGTAAGCTATATGTGTCTACCATGAGGCGGTCCAGACTAATGATGTTATAGATAAGAGATAAGAAGGTCCAGACCTCTGATGTCATTGATGATGTTATGTCACGTGATCAGTCTAGACTTGTGACGTCATATTACGTAAGGTGGTGTGCCACACTGTTATGATGAGAAAAAGGAGGCGAGTTTGAATATGATTACAACAGCCAAAGCCATCACCTTCAGTATCCATATCATTTTCCTTGTTGTTTCTCTTATCTTTATTACTATGCTCACATCCTCATTACTCCCTTTATCAGAATTTGTTTCTCTGTCAGATTCCCTGGGTATTTCCTCTTCATTGCCATCCTCATTGTCACCAGAGAGACATCCATCAGTACCATATAAATCCCTAGTAGCTTCATATTTGTACTTGTTCTTGTCCACTTTGACATGTGTGCTACCAGAGTTCTTCATGCCTTGCAAACATTGACATTCCCATTCATGAACCCCAATATCCAAGCCCCTGGTAAGGCAGGGCTAATATAAAGTAAGTGGTAAGATGAGCTGTAAAGCAAAGCAACCAACCTGCCAGAACCCAAACCTATCATTTGGCTCAGCTTCCTTGGGGGCAGCTATAGTATGGTGGGGTGGATGTTGGTGGTCTCCAGACTATTGTCATGGCAGTGAGTCATTGATTGAGGCAGCGAGTATGGCTTTAAGCTTACCACTTTTGTCCTCAAACTTTCAGGTGCCATTAGGTTGCATGGCTCACCAGCAGTGGCAAATGGATCCAGTTTTTTCTGAATGGCAGATCTAACTGCTTCACCAACCTTCTTGTTATGATCGACCCCTTTTCTTTTCCTTTGTAACACTTCTTAAGCTGCTCAGTGGTGCCACCAATGCCTTTGCCAGTCCTCGAGCTTCAACAAATAGCACCAGCAGTTTGAGGCCTCGGCTTCTTGAAAGGCATAGTGGGACTTCCCTCAGGGAGGTGTTGTTTATGACTAGTTTTCATCATGAACAGCAGGAGGACAAACCTTAGAAAAGGCGCAGTCAAAAATTTAATGGTAGTCATGCTTAGGTAAAGAATAGATATTGTTCATGTATACATTCAGGCTATTGTTGAGCACATCCAGTGTCAAAATTGGGAGACAGCAAAGATCAAGGCATGTGGTTTGATATCAGGTTGCTGACTCAACATGTTTGTATCATAGTATCTATTTAAATTCATTGTATAATGTAAAGAAAAACTCTTTGTCCCAATATTTGTTGAGCCAAAATTCTTTGGTCAACAGCTAGCTGGTGGCAGAGGACAGGTGCTTATTCACAGTCTTGCCAAATCGTGGTATCAAATTTGCAGGAGAATGAAGCTGATCAAGAGGAATGATGTCACCTAAGTATTCTCCATTTGCCCTCTTTGCTCATCATAGAATGTGCATTGATGTTGCCAGATCATGTCAACTACTACCTTGGGGGATGACATCAAATTGATATACATACACAAGGAATTTTTTTGACCACCATGGTCTCTGACCATGAGGGGATACAGGGAGGAATATGAGTCTAACCTCTTCTATGGAGTGGCCTGCTCAAAACACAATTAATAGATGATTCAACACAACACATATCAACTCACCCAAAAGACCTAAGAATGGCCAGATTTTGTCAGAATCGACATTGAAGACTACTGAATCAAAATGGCCAAAGAGGCAACAGTTCATGCAGGATCCAAGTTACTAATGGGGTAAAAAGGTGTTTGTTGGAGGCGTACTATATGCCAGACAGCAATGTGTGTGAAGGGGAGATAACAATCATGGGCTGAAGAATGTGGGCCACTGACTGTGTGAGGTTTCTTGGACATTTCTTGCAGAATATAGTCACCAAATGCAACATGAGGATCAGGAATTTGAAATTCACAGGCAATATTGTCGATGCTACTACAATTTGATTTGAGATTCCTAGCCACATTGATTGCAGTGCGACCACCAATGAATGAGTGAGGTGGAAGGGGGATAGAGGTAGCAGCTGACACCAGCAACTCATTGGCCTTGGAAAAGTAGTTAACTGAAGAGCATTTGGGCTGGCTCAGCTTGGCAACAGATGAGAAATTTTGAGGATAATCATCAATGCCTTCTGTGCAATCCATCGTGTTAGTGTTGTTGTCATCAATAGTGTTATATATAGAGTCCATAGTAATTATAATGTTATAGTATCATAGTCATTGTTAGTAATGATAGTATTCTAGTAGTACTAGCATGATAAGCATGCCAACTAGATGCTTCTAACTACAGCACTGCTAACTACACACTAAGCCTGAAGCATTTAAAAATGTGTACTATGATCATTTTGTAATGTAGTAAACATACTATTATGTAGTAAATAAAATTATAAAAAGTATACCTCACTTATTATGGTGTGCCACTGTCACATCAGTCATGTTGTTATCATCCTCATTGTCATTGCCATCTTCCCGCTGCATCTGGTCATCAGCCTCCTCTTCCTTGTTTCATTGCATTGCACTGTCACCATCAGATCTGCCACCACTGTTCCACTGTTGTCCATGTTGTCATGCACCCTTTGAGACACACTTGGCAGATGCACTAGGTGGAAGGGGGAGAGAGAGGGCACATGCACATCATGACGAATGTGCCACTGCCATGGTGTTGTCATCAGTATTGGTTTCATCATCATATCAGATCCACCACCGCCATCCCATTATCATTGCAGTCCAGTGACATAGTGTGGTCATCTGGCTGTCATGGCCAGAAGCATGGTGGTGGTGGGGATGGTGGCTGCATTGTGGTTGTGGTGTCATTGGTGCTGATTTCAGTGTTGGTGTTATGTTGTTGTGGTTGCAGTACTGTCCTTTGCACAGAAAAAAAAAAAAAAAAAAAAAAAACTCATAGATAGACCACATAAGTTGGGTGAGCAAGAGAGAGGTGGGAATATATGTTGTCTGTCTCTGTCACCCCTCCACCATTTCCCTGGCAGTCATCATCATCATCTTCAAGTTCATCATTGCATGTGTGGGGGAGTGGGATAAAGTTCTCATCTGGTGCCACCAAAAAATACTGTCAAGGCATGCTGTTTGCCAAAATTGTGTGATGGAGCAGGCAGTGGATGTGTTATTGACACTGGATCATCATTGTTGTCGCATTGTAGGACATCATCAGAAGGCAGAGTGAGAGCAAGCAGAAGGGAATGTGGAGGGGTTGAGGTTGGGGTTGGAGATGTGTCATTGTCATTGTGTCATCTCCATTGGAGAGATGGTGTGTGCTGTGTGTGTGGAGGAAGGGAAAGAGATGGGACAGGGATGGGGACAGGGATGAGATTACATAGGTCAGCACTTGAAATGAAAAGAAAGATGCCTTGGAGCAGGAGAGATCAAGAAGAGGGTAAAGGGCACAGCTGGGCAAAGACGTGGATGCGATGCTGTCAGGTCAAAGTATGACACAAAGAAAAGGGAGATGGAGAAGGTGTGCACCATTCACCATAGTCATCACATTATGGCATTTGCAGTGGTGGTGGTGGCAGTGGTGTGTCAATGCATTGGGCATATGGGGAAGAGGGAGAAGGTGGGTGCAGGTGCTGCTTGTGATGATCGATGCATTGTAATGCCATGATGTGTTGTTCATCATTGTCATTGTGTTGGGTGGGAGAGACAGGAGAGGAAGGGTGGCCCCTTGGCATATCGTGATGCCACGATGCATTGTTCATTGCTGGTGGTGGTGGCTACTACTACCACATCGGGTGGTGAGAGAGAGGAAGGAGAAGGAGGTGGTAGGCACAGCTTGTGATGGTCATCACTGGCAGTGATGGCCACAATGGCAGTATCAGTACTATTGTCACCATGACAGCAGCGGTAGTGGTTTAGCATGCCAGACCCTTTACCCATAACAGACTTCTAGTAGCATTCACAAGTGGAAGTACAACAAACATCTTCAAGTGCCACCAAAACTGGCAAAGGATGGCCTGTAGTTGCCTTTCTCCAGTAGCCTTCCTGGTCTCTGTGAGGCAGGCAGGGGGCACCACCTTTGCCAGCACCTGGGTGAACAGTAGCCAGGCATAGGGGACGTGCTGCTCACTTGTGCATGGCAGAGATGATCTCATTGGGTAGATGCAACCTATTCATCATGATTCACATGCAGTGTCAGCCACTAGCTTTGATGAATTCGACAACAATGTACCACTGCCATAAAAACTGGGTCTTGACAAGGCCCTTTGGAGGTTAGGCTTTGCATTGCCTTGATAACTTTGAGGTTGGGCATGCCCAAGTCTTCATTCTTGGGTGCATTGAGATCTGATTACCAGTGCATGTAATTGTCATCCAGTTCAATTTTGGCAGTGAATTCAAGGGAATCATGTACCATGAAAAGAACAGAATCAGAACAGTGGATCAATCCAAATAGAGAATGAATCCATGCATTCTTGAAGAGATTCTTGTAAATGATGCATCAGTTCTGCTTGGAAATGAGCATGTCGACGAAAGCTTAGAGTCTGTCAACTTCAACAGTCAAGAGCTTATTGCAAGGCAGATTTACACTGCACTGCTTTCAGCTGAAGAGAGATCAGCAATGACATTGCACTGATGGTAGTTTTGGACAGCAAAGAGATGGGTCAGTGAACTCAATCCATAACAGCCTCTGGTGCATGCGAAGATAAATATGAGAGGTGAACAAGGTTACATTGGGAAATGTATATTACTGGGGCTACAAACATCCAATTCCCCTCTTTTCTTCATTCTTTCTAGAAATGAATTGAGTGTTATACCAATTCTCATAGCACTTGTATGCGCACTCCAGAACAGCCATTTCAATGGAGCAGAGGAACTTCTCCCAGTGTACCATCAATGCTGCTGTTGACTCACATACTTGCTCAATGTCCATTGGCTGTCTGGTACCTGACTCCATTATATCAAGAACTGACATTTTCAGTGCCTTAGATGCATTGATCAGCAACAGATCGATGGCTTTGGTTGAAAGGGAAGGGTAAAGTAGCTACAAGTTTGTTAGAAAGCTGTAATGGAAGCAAATTATTGATATACTGTGTGTGCTAAACACTCGCATTGCTGGTCAACATCAATGATCAGTGTCCCCTATATTGGGGAATGCACATAGACCTCCAGAACTATCTGTGCAATGGATACCCAGACAATTTCCTCAAAATTGACAGGTCCCATGCCATTTCCTTCAACTGTGGGATTAAAATCATTATAATCGATGAGAGGTTCAGTGAGGAGGCATGCAATGCATGTGAGATTGTCAATGTCCAGGTATTTCCACTTAGGAGACTTGCAAATTGAGAAGAGGAATGCGAGATCAACTGTGGACTTGGCAGAAGAAATCTCCTTCAGGTGGTCACACACTTTGGGTATGGAGGTTGCAAATGCAACCTTGCTGACCCACTTTGGGATTATATATTTTTTATCTGCATTGACTTTGATTGCAAGTTGGAAATCAGAAACAGCCTTCCTGGTATCATATTTATCATCTTGTTGATGCCATCCATTGTAAGACAGCAGTTATTCATGTAAAGAATGATATTGTGCATGTCTTCATTGTGATCAATTGCCATCATGAACTTGTTGACCGCTTTGGTGAATGCACTGAGAACACCTTTGTGTAAGCTGGATGGACTCATAATTCAGAGGGTATTACATCATAGATGTAAATAATTCTGTCAAAGCATATATAATTAGCAACTCATTTGCATATTCTATAACCTATTGATTCACTTAGCATGCAGCTGGGTATTCTGCTTTGCAAGTACTTCTAAAAGGTCAGTGTAGTCAACAGGTGACAGATTATCAATGATCTAGAAAGTGCTGGATTTAGTAACCATGTTTGCAAAAACTTTGAGCATGCTCATATGTACTATATCAAGTGGTGCATCTACTATCAATGAAACAATCTGAGCTGGAGATGTATCAATGGTTAATGGATAAGTCTCAGGCTTAAATTGCCACCTCAACTGATTTTGGGATTTTGCCCATCATGAGCACCAGACAAAGATTTATCATTACTGTCCTGACCTTCATCAAAAGACTTGAATTGAACACTGTTATTTTTGGGCTTTAGAACCTGTTTTCTGAGTGGTCAACTGTTGCTGTGGAAAGGAGATTGGGCTCTAGAACAACGAAATAGTCTTTTGATATCTAAAAGAAAAGGTAGGTTAGTAGTGCCTAAATTTTAATTGTATATGGTATTCCAGACCTGTTAGCAAACTAGTGGGAATAGGCATAGTACTGGTCTAAAAGACAGGATGTGGAACTGATGTGAAGGGGCAGAATCTTAGTGTACTCAATGGTGGCAGAAAAGGGCAACAAAGGGACTGTGATTATGATGGAAAAATAAATACACATATATGTGACAGCTGTCGTGAAACACATTCCACAACAATATCACTATGCAAATGTTATTGAAGAGCTACAACCACAATTTCTACTCAAGATCGACAAAATATTCATTTATATCACTATGCGATCCTAAATCTGGTTTGTAATCAGCATATATATTTGGGATGAACAAAAAAATTTACTGGAATGATGCCAATGTGTGCACCTTAACGTGGCTGTCACAACATTCAATGAATAAAGAGGTTGTCCAGATTGGCAAATAGTGTCACACTATAGGCCAACATTTGCTGCATTGAGGACCTTTTTAAAATGCTGAACTTTTAGATGATCAAGGCATATGTGAGACATGCATTCTGAAAGTTTGCATTAAGCTAGGTACATTTTGGCTTACAGGACTGATCATTGAGCACAAGCAATCTCCAAGTGGAAATAAGCAGCCTTGGGATCTATCATATAAGACTATATACACACATTCAGCAAAATGTAAATTTGGTGACTTGCCACTTACTGATTCAAAGGGATCTTTCAGCATTCCTCCTTCATCAGTGCTTGCATCAGAAAAACATATATCATTATCTGGAAGTTCCAGTGGGGGATGTCTTTTGAGTTAAGGGTGAGCAGGAGTGGCATATATCCTAGAATCTCGGGCCAATGGAAGGACTGGAATTCTCCTTGGAGTCAGACTCAATGTTTTTCTCCCCCTTCTTGAATGGACTCTCTGAGATTTGGTAGAGAGAGAGATAAAGGTGAAAAAAAAAGAAAATTAGGAAGAGGTTGCAACCGTTTAGCATTGTGCTTGTTCACTGAGTAATTTACAGCATTCACACATTCACATGCCACCCCATTGTAACTATCTATGCCTCGTTGTCCTAGCTGTTACAAGAACCTTCCTATGGATAGCACCATCCTGTGGCACATGAACCAGCTGGCTTTTTACTGCAATGGCTGGGTTGATAATTTAATCCAAGTGCTTGAAGGCACTCTTCCACCATCCTCTATTTCATGACCAGCTGGACCTTGTCCTCTGCCATGTCTACTGAACTGCCAAATGCCTTGTTCACATGTACAGTGAATGGATGACAGGAAATGCCACATGGGAGATGCAGATATTTTTGTCTTCTTTTCAAAGTGTTCACACTTACAATATTTGACAGACTAAAATACCTCCTGGAGCCACCTTGCTTGGTGTCATCCTCTCCTCAGACAAGACAAATGTTTCCACCCTCATTGGTGATCATTGCGCACACCCACTGCTACTCGGCCTTGCAAATATGTATATACTTGCCTCAAGTTATCATCTGATGCTTTCCTACTTACAGTGCTTCTTCCAATCCCTAAATTCATCCACAAAACAAGGTGTATTCACAGTCTTCTAGCTGATCAACTGATTCATAAATCTCTTGACATTGTCCTGCAGCTGTTGAAAGATGGTGCTCATTTAGGAGTTATGATGGATGATCCAGTCGGAAATTTATGATTTTGCTTCCCACTTCTCACCTCATGTATTGTTGACACACCAGAGGCATGCATGCTTTTGGGAGTAGGTGGAAAGACATCACCAATCACAATAGCAACATACAAACAGTTTGGTGATCTGTACCAACACCCTCTGCATATGAAATCCCATATGTTGAAGTGACTCCAGTGAATCAATATCAACCCCAACCATCATCAGCGATATCTTATGACAGCACAGAAGTTCCATTTAAATGATGTTGCATTCCCATTCTTTCGAGACTGGTTTATGACAGAGCTATCAAGGTTTCTAATGCCAGAGCCACTGCATGAATGGCAAAATAAAATCTGGGACCACATTGTCTGATGGGCCATAAACATCATGAGTGCCAAGGAGTTGAATTTTCAGTTTTCTGTACTTCAGCCATCTATTGGGTATCAACACTTCAGAGAGGGAATCTTGCATCTGAAGCAGGTGACTGGGAGAACACAGCACAATGTTCAATGATCTCTCATTGCAGTTGTTGCTGGTTCTGTACCTTCAGGTGTGGTTATAGCAATGCATACACTCCTTGATTTTTGCTATCTTGCACAAGCCCTGGAACTCGATGATAATGACTGTAGCATGTTGTTGGCATCATTGTGAACCTTTCACAGACACAAGGACCATGTGATAAAGCCTGGGGGATGGAGGGAAAAGAAGAAAATAATCACAAATTGGTATATACCCAAGCTTAAATTACTGCAGAACATTGTACTGTCAATCCATGATTCTGGGGCACCAGCACAATGGACTGCAGACATCACTGAACATGCCCACATAGTCATGATCAAGAACCCAGCTCACAGCAGCAATAATGTTGATGTTGATCCTTAAATTTATAGATACCTTGACCATCTGGAGAAGTGCTCAAGGTTTGAACTTGCAACCTCTCTCCAAGAACTACAGGATTTAAACTGTGCTGATGATGACACTATGACACAATGACACTATAGTTACTATGGTTACTATGATTGCTATGGAACTATGGATAACTATGAGCACTATGGTGAAATTCTAGTTTTGCTGATCAGTAATTATATAATTACTATAAAACACTATGAACACTATCGCACTATGACACTATGAGTACTATGAGTACTATAATTACTATGAGTCACTATGAATACTATGAAACACTATAAACACTAGGAACACTATGGCACTATGGCACTAAGATACTATGAGTACTATGATTACTATGAGTATACTATGGCAACTATGACCATTATGAACACTATGGCAAAATCCTGGTTTTGCTGATGGAGCAATATTTTCAGTGGTATGCATTTGGCACAACATGATGTGGAGATGAAAAATATATTAAGTGTGGGAATTATATCCAAATGAGGCAAATCATATAGGCACAGTATAATACAAATTCTCTCTAGCTTTTCAACTACATTTTTGACCACTTTTTTAAATGGCAAAGCACACTAATCAGGCAATAACTAAGCATAACCAGATACCCTAACCAAGCATAACCAAGCACACTAACCAGGCACTAACCAAGCATCAAGCATACTAACCAGGTACTAACCAAGTATTAAATAGACTAACCAAGCATCAAATACACTAACCAGACACTAGCTCAGCCTGTCAGACCCTAACCTGGCAATCAAGCAAGGCAACCAAGCACACTAATTAATGCTAACTAATACTAACCAAGAAACTGGCCTATACCGGGGTAGCGTGGGAATTGGATGCTTAGTCATGGCTGTATCGGAGGTAGAGGTGATTCCTGGCTTTTATTCGATCCATGAATCACATGATTTGGTACACATGTGGCTGAGATATAACCGATTCTATTTTACATGTTATTTCCAACCAGATTTTATTCCACATACATATATAGCTCTATTGGTTCAAATGAAGCTTAGATTCCATTGAATAATATGTACAGTCAACTTCCTCTTAACCGATAGCCCTCGGGAAGACCCTCAGACTATCGGTTTCAAGAGAGTATCGGATTTGGTGGAGAGCCAGAAAGTGAGACTTTTATTAAGAGTTTTATGGTTTATAGTCTATGGTCTAGCAGTGTAGTCAAATTTATCTAGCAACGAGAGAAATAAGATGTGATTTTAGTATCCTTCATGCTTCGAGCTTCCAATGCTCATGTCTTCTGTCCAAATAAATCTAAAACCAATTCCACCTGATGAAAGAATGGATCATCAAGATGTTTTGTGTAGTTCTGCACAGCCAGTGCACCTCGAAGGGCTTTAGCATGAGTAACTACTGGCTCTGGGTCATCCTTCAGCTGGGATTCTGTGTAGCTGAGGTGGTGGATGCCAGTTTTAGACTGATTTAGGCCACACAGTCCACATGCATCCATCACAGCATCAAAAACCTCTTTATCTGTCATCTTGAAAAGATTGTAAGCTTTGCCAGTGGGGTTAAGGATTTCAGAAAGGTCCACTCAGTTTAAGTGCTGGAGAGCACCTGTGGATTCTAAATCATCTAATGCATTCTCGACAAGGCACTCAGCTTGTTAGATACCAGTGGCTTGGTCATGGTGAAAGTCGCTGTGTGATGCTAGCCCTGATTTAGAATCAAAGTTGGCAGCAGTGGTAGTGTGGTGGACAAGTGATGAAATGGGTACAGTTGACTCACTGTGGATGGTGTCTGCTATGTGATTCAACAGGATACAGGCCTTGTGCCAGCAATTTCATATGGTGGTGGTGTTAACATCAAGCCATGCTTGTTCTGCAAGGCACATTGCATTGAGTTGATAAATATCATAAATCTTCAATGGTATAGTTCCATCCTCGTAAAGCTTGACAGCATGCTGGAAATATCTTGCACAGTAGTGGACCTTGAAGCAGTGTATAATACCCTGGTTGTTGGGTTAGACATATGCAGTCAAGTTCAGTGTGAAATTCTCAACATGAATGTTGGTGAGCGTATCTGATACAATATGACCTGAGAAGTTGTCATGTAAAAGAAGAATCTTCTGACCCTTCTGCTGCAACTCAAAATCCCAATGTAACAACCATTCTTGATACAGCATGCCCATTATCAATGCCTTCGAGTTGTGTCAATAGTAGAATCCAAGTTGTTCTCTGGTTTTACCCAGGAATGCATGAGGCTTGTGTGACTTTCCAATAATAAAGGGAGGGAGTTTGCATGAATCATCAGTGTTTACCATCAAAAGATATGTAAGCCTATCTTTTTTGCCTTTGACACCTGGGTGTGATGCATTGGTAAGGCCATGGTCTGGAGGCATGCTATTGAAATTACACTCAGAAATGCAATTAAAATATTCAAAAAAATAATGTATATGCATAGAAAAGTCCAGTCTCATCAGCATTGAATATATCTCACAACTGGTAATCATTTCTTGATGAGCTCTTGCATCCGCGAGCACTCCTTGTCTACCACATCAAGGGCAGCAGATGCATCCTCACCATAACATTTTAGTTGCTTCAATCCATTTCAGGCCTTATAACGAGTAAGCCAGTCTTCACTCAATGTAAGGTGATCATCGTCTGGGACACCAACTCAATCTGCAAAGGCTTTCCACTTCTGGAGAAGGATTTTACCAGTTAGCAACAGATTATCCTCCAGGGCCTTTGATACTCAGAGGTTAAGCATTTCTGTGACCTTGGGATGCTGTGTCTGGCCTGCTTGCTTTGCAGATTGAGATTTTGTATGCTCTTCCCACAGCAAATCTTCCTTTTTGAGCCATTCTGAGATTTGTGGCTGTGTCAGTCGAAGGTGGGGGTAGAGTCCATTAAAATGGTTTGCAGTCTTTGTCTGGTTCCTGCCATTGGCATAAAACCAGTCAAGAATCTCAACCCACTGCTCATTTGTTGCATTTTCTCTTTTGCCAATAGGCTTTGTATGCTTTGGCAACTTGGAGCTGCTGTTGACATGTTCAGATGCCAACTTTGCATGCTCCATAGGTCATATGAAGAATGGTTGAGTCAATATTATTTAAATCTCGAGTCATAAAAAACAATGAATCATGTTTGTGCTTCTGAGTCTTACTTGGACCTGCCATTGTGACAGGTAGTCCTAAGTTCTCCAAATCCACATTATGCTCTACAAATTCCATCAACCTCTCTACCACCAACACCTCCTGAGCATTCAATGTTTCAAAAGTCAGCTTATATTCCACAGCCTTGTCCAACTTGTCAACCAGTTGTTCATCATCCACTAGGTTCCCAGCATTATCCAACCAGTCTTCATCCTCTGCTGAAATAGGTTTGCCAGCTTTCAAGGCATCCTCAAGCATAGCTTTGCGAAGACAGGTCTGATTCTGAAGTCTATTCAGACCTTCCTTGAGAGTGTCGAGAGGTTTCACAGGTTTCATAAGCAGAAATTCCAAATGCAGTTTGAGTGGCAATGTGAATACACAATAAACACCTTTCTAATTAGGCCATTATCTATCGGATTTTTCCACCAAAGGCTATTGGTTATCAGATATCAGAATTTTGTCACAAATTCCTGCAAACCAACTTGGGAAATCCAAAAATCTATCGGTTCACAGAGAGTTATTGGTTAACCACCTATTGCTTAAGAGGGAGTTGACTATAGCATATGTAAATGGCTTTCATATCAGCTACTAATCACACAGATAAACAATGCTATGGATGAGATATAGGCAATATCTTCCAAGATAGAGATGATTTTGGACTAATAACTCAATCAAATCAAACATTTATAACATAATCATTAGAGAGAAAATATTTCTATGATGAAACTTCATGATCAGTTAGGATGCAAAACATTAGCTAGCCTGGGTTGGAAGTATTGGTTAGTGAAAAAAACATCATTGTAAAGCATTATTTAGGATATAATAGAATACAAAATTTGGCCATGGTTAGAAAGAAAAGCATTGATTAGTCACTTAGGAGATGAAAGATTAGTTAGTCTAGATTAGGAATATTAGCAAAAGGTGAAGTGATCTAGCAGGGCACAACTGTCAGTCTCTACTAACCACAATAAAGAACAACTAAGAAAAGATGGAGGACTGCAACTTAGGTCACAAAGACATAAGAGGTCAAAGCTAGGGCTTAGCTCAACTCTTGGCCACTTTATATATATATTATATAAGTCATAACTAATCTACATGTGTCCAACATGAGTCAGTCTAGATAAGAGATAAGGGTCTAGACCCATAACATCATTGATGATGTCATATCACATGAT
>JBBPUL010000598.1:0-17394 GCA_038094675.1 Spongispora temasekensis | reverse complement strand
TCAATGTCAACTACCTCCATGTTACCCTTCTCAGGGTCCATCACCTCTCCAATGAGGTCAAGCTGCATGGCATTGCCTCTTTATGTTTGCATGGCACCTTTTACCACCATGTGAACCTTGCTCCTCATCATTACTAATGGATGATGATGATGAGCTTTCAGTAGCAGTGCATTTCTTTCTCTTTTGATTGTGCATGGGCTTGGACTTTGGAGGGTGGAATCTTGTAGTACTGCCATTGGCCTTTAACATCAGTACTTTTACATGGTTCTAATTCAAACTATATGGCAATGAAAGACAAATAGTCAGTAAAATGCACTAGACAGCTATCGATTGCAGCACTACAACAGCTTTTTAGTCTTTTTATGCTATCTTACTGTACATCAGCTTGCATAGCATGCTCCAAATCTCGAATCGAAACAATCAAACAAAATATGTTATTTATACTGAAATATATATACAATTAGTCTACAATTAGTCTCTCCATCATGCTGTCCTCATTGTCACTGCTGCTGCCCTTTCACCATAATGTGCTGCAGTGTCATTGCTTTCTGCCTCCTCCTCATTTGGTTCCAACATGCCATCGCCACCATTATTGGCCAGCTCCTCCTTGTCATTCTAATGTGGTCACAGACTCACAATGCGCTGTGGTCATCATCACACCACACCATTGCCTTTCTCACCAGCAAGGCTCCTCATCATTCTCATTTGGTTGCAACACACTGTAATCAGCATTGTTGTTGTCACTGTTCTCATTATGCTTATTTGGTTGCAATGCACTGTTGCCATTGTATTCATGTCATTGTGCTGTCATCTCGTGGCCATGTTGTCACTGATGCAGTCACAGTATCATGGTCAATGTCATCATCACATCATTATCCATGTCACCAGTTGGCATCATGCCAGCATTGTGTTATTGTCATTGTTCTGATTTGGTTGTAATGCACTGTCGTCGTCATCTCATGGCCACATTGTCATCGATGTGGTCACAGTGTTGTGGCCAATGTCATTGTCACATCATCATCTGTGTCACCAGTTGGCATCATGCCAGCATTGTGTCATTGTCATTGTCCTGATTTGGTTGTCATGCACTGTCGTCATCATCTCATGGCTGCATTGTCATTGATGCAGTCACAGTGTTGTGGCCAATGTCATCATCACATCATCATCTGTGTCACCAGTTGGCATCATGCCAGTGTTGCATCATTGTTGCATTCTGATTTGGTCAAAATGTGCTGTCACCATCATTGTCGTCATCATGTGGTGCAGTTGCCCCTGCATGCTGGGCGAGATGAGGAGATGAGGGGTGGGGATGGAGATGGGAAGTCAGAGAGTCAGGGATGCATCCATTGTCCAGATTATCACTGCATCATCATCAAGAAGTAAACAAGAGAGGACAAGGATAAGGGATGTGCTCACCATCAGTTGACACATCTTGCCACTGTGTCATCTCATTGTTGTGATAGCTGCTAGATAATGCAGTCATGGTGCTTTGCATGTTGCATGTGTTGTCATGTGGTTTATTATCACCATGGTCATCAGCAGCAGTGACCCTGTGTCCAAGTCTGCTTATTGTTAGTTGATGCACTGTGACTCGGCACCACCTTATAGTCTTATTGTCATTGAGTGTTGAAAGGTGGGCAAGGGGAATGAGGATAACAAGAAATATACTCACCATCAGTCAGAGTATCTCGGTGTCATACCTGTTGAGAGCATCATTCGATGTGCTCACTTGTTACCTATCTTTCACACAACAATATGACAACATACAGGCCCCCCCTCTCCCACTCTTTTCATTACATTCATGTTGGTCATGGTGAATGCCACCCTCTCTTCCTCTTTCTTCTCATTGACAACACATAATGACATGATGAGAATGGTGCATGGTGTGTGACTCAGATGTGACATCAATAACCATGACTGTGACTATGACAAACCCATGCAACAATGCACACAGCATGACAAAGACACAGGGTGTTCACTAAGCATCACAACTGCATCATTCACTCACCATGAAGATGATGACAATGGAATGACCAGGTTGCATTGAGATGCATCAACTGATGGTGAGCACATCTCTTGTCATCCTCGCCTCACTTTTCTCACCTCTTGATGATGATAGGGCAATAAGGTGGTGTCAAGTTGCATTGACTGACAGTGAGCATGTCCTTTCTCACCTTTGTCCTCCCTTTACTTACCTCTCAACATCAACACCAACATTAGACTATGGCTGTGATGATGACAAACCATGTGACCATGTGCATGGCATGATAAAGACACAGGTTTAACTATCTACCACAACCACCACAATGATGGGATGACAAGGTGACACCGAGATGCTCCAACTGACATTGAGTACATTTCTTGTTATCCTCATTCCCCTTGCTCACATCTCAACACTCAATGACAATAAGACTACAAGGCAGTGCTGAGTCACAGTGCATCAACTGACAGTAAGTAGACTTGGACACAGGGTCACCGCTGCTGATGACTGTGGTGACAATAAACCACACAATGATACATGCAACATGCAAAGCACTGAAACCACATTGCCTAGTGACTATCACAACAATGAGATGACACAGTGGCAAGATGTGTTAACTGATGGTGAGCACATCCCTTATCCTTGTCCCCTCTTGTTTACTTCTTGATGATGATGTGGTGATGATCTGGATGATGGATGCATCCCTGACTCCCTGACTTCCCATCTCCATCTCCACCCCTCATCTCCTTGTCTTGCCCAGCATGCAGGGGCAACTGCACCACATGATGATGATGATGACAGTGCCACAATGAACCTGGCGATGATGGTGACAGCACATTTTGACCAAATCAGGATGATGACAATGACACAACACATTCTTATATTGCCTAAATGCCAAAGTCATGCCACCAGTACAAGTACACATGGCACATGGTGCTGAAAGTTGGATAACCTGGCACAAAAGACTGGGGCATGGGAAAATAAGCTGAAATGGCTTTGGATAGATAATGGCAAAGAATATGTTAACCAAAATCTCCTTATATGGCTTACCAATTGCAGTGTTGAAATTGAATACACTGTGCCACATTCACCTGCCCAAAATGGCATGGCTGAATGCTTTAATTGCACCCTAATAGAGCTAACATGTGCCATGCACTTTGCCTGCAATATCCTCCAGGCCTTGTGGCCTGATATACATAGTTGCTCATGCAGCTTACCTCAGAAATCATGCATACACATGTGCTCTTGAGGGGTCTATGCCTGAGGGATGCTGGAATAATACTACATCTAATGTCTCCCACTTGTGTGAACTCAGATCTCCTATCTGGATCCTCAATGATAGATCCAAACTCAAACTAATAAGTGAGTAACATATGTTTATTGGCTATTTAGATGACCTGAAAGCCATCAAATATTATGATGTAAATACATGCATCATCAAAGTCTCATGCAATTTACACTTCACCCCTGAATCCACCTGCCTCAGCCTGGCACCTGATGCACAGTGCGAGGGGGAGTCAGATGATATGGATGACAAAGGCATGCCATACTCGAGCAAGCAAAATATATCAGGTATGAAACAAGCTACAGACAAGGCCACAAAATGGCCATAACCTACTAAATGACAGTGAGAAGCTCCTGAAAACAAACCACTCTACCACAACACTAGACAAAAGGTTATGCATGACTACAGTTAGCTAAATGACCTACTTCCAGAAATGGAAGACATACCTGATGATGATGACAATGACAATAATTATATGTCATTATCCAAAGCTGTGTACACATTTACCAAAGCCAATGCAATGAGTGGAGATCTGAAATCACTTAAAGAAGCACAGAACTCACCAGAATGGCCTGAATGGAAGAAAGGTATCAGTGCTGAGCTTAAACAACTCTTCAAAATGGGCACATGGGAGTTGGTAAGCCCTTCTGAGGGGCAAAAACCCATAACCAACAAATGGGTATTTGTTAAAAAGCTTGGGAAGGATGGTAAATTAATAAAATACAAAACTCACCTAGTAGCAAGGGGATTCTCCCAACAACCCGGCATGGATTACAATGAGACATTCTCGCCTGTTGTCTGACTGAAGACAATATGAGCAATTCTCATGCTCACAGTCAAAAAATAACTGGGAAATCCAGTAAAAAAGGGGCTTATCTAAATGAAATGCTCAAAGAAGAAGTATTTATGACTTATCTGGAAGGATATGATGATGCCACATGTCAGTTATGCCATCTTATCAAAACATTATATGGATTAAAACAATCTGGGCATGAATAGAATGCAGAGCTCAATAAACAGGTCACATGCAAAAGATTCATGCATTTACAGACTGATCTGTGTGTTTATATTTGCTGGACAGATATAGATATTGAAATCATCACTGTATGGGTAGATGATCTACTACTATTCACAAACTTACCTGGGAAAATTAATGATATTGAGCTAGGTACATGGTCAGTGATTAGATAGTAACAAGTGGTAGTGAGTGCATACCTCAGTCAAGAATAGTAGAATGACTGAGGGATGCATGTGATGATTTGGAGCTGTAAGAACAAGTGTTGCATGGGAAAAATATACTGTAAAATGTAAGCTAGTTGTATGTACTGTATCATATCTCAACACTCCCCCTTAACTAGCATCAGTCCATAGTTGTAATCTGAGTGAACATACTAATGTCTGTGTGTTACTGTAGATAGTCCCTTGGTGAAAATGTTGATGACATTTTCAGCCAATGCGACATGTTGTGGAGTGATTTCCTTGTGCTTGATCTCATTCTTGATCTAAAAATAAAAAACTTGAATGTGGCATGTCCTTGTGGACATTTTGTCTGGTGTGGTTAATGTGCAAATTGTGGCTGTGTTGTCAACATGTAGTGCAGTAGGGTAAGTCTGCATAAATCTGAGTTCGATAAGGAGATGGTAAAACCAAAGGATCTCATACCCGATATGAGTGGCTGCATAGTATTCAGCCTTGCATGTGGACAGCATGGTGGTGGTTTGCTTTTTGGCTGACCATGAGAAGATCCCAGTGCTGAGCATGATTGCATAGCTAGATACAGAGCAGGCATTGTCTGGTGAGTTCGCAAAGTTGGCATCATCAAAGGCATGGGGTGTGATTATATTGCCAGTGAGCTTGCTTCCAAGAGAAAGAATGAGGTCTTGTGTGCCTTTGAGGTAATGAAGGATATGCTTGATGGCAGTCCAATGTATCCATCCTGGGTCAGCTGCGAATTGCATGACTTGCTGTATAGCATGTATGATGTTTGGCCACATCATGATAACACAGTGGTTAAGTGCTCTGACAGTGTTTTGATATAGTATGCTGTGCATTTCACATGCTTTATCAACTGTAGATGGGCAGTGTCAGTGTGACAACTGTAGGCCTGGTTGCTCTAGTGTCGTGACTGAGTATGCTGATTCAAGACCATATGTGCTGATCATAGAGTCAATGTATTGTTGATGGGAGAGAGAAATGGTGTGAGCTGCATGGTCTCGAATTACTTTGATACCAAAAATATGGCAGATTTCCCCTTGATCTTTGAAGGAAATATGCATGCTGAACTCGGTTTTGAGTCATTTGAGCTCATCCAGCATTGATACATAAAGCCTGAGATCATTGACATAAGATGTAATAATACAGATTCCAGTTGTGTGGCGATGGATGAAGACACAATAATCAGTAGAGCAGATGGTAAATCCTATTTTGGTCAGAATTTCTAGTACCAAAGAAATCCCAATTGTCATAGTCCATATAGCACCTTAAAGAGAAATCATACAAGGTGCTCTTTTCCTTTCATTTTAAATCTGACCAGTTGTTTAACATATGCTGGTTGATCATCTGGCATCTTGCTATTTAGAAAGGCTGAGTCAATGTCAATAACATGAATTTCCCAATCAAGGGTGGCTGCAATTGCACATAAAAGGCAAATGGATTCGATCCTTGTGACAGGTGTGAAGGTCTCACCAAAATTGACTTCAGGTTCTGAGTGAATCTGTGTGTGACTAATCTGGCTTTATAGTGTGTAATATGCCCAGCTTCATCATGTTTGATGTGGTATACCTATTTTGTGTCAATAGCATCATGGCCAGGTGGGAGCTCCACTAGTTGGTATGTACCAAGTTGTGCAATCAAGTTGAGCTTGTCTTGCATAGCTTGCTCCCATTTGGTTTGGTCTGGAGAGTTGATAGCCTCCCAGTATGTGCAAGGGTCTTCATCTGAGGTAATATTGACTTCCTTGTTTGGTGGGTTGAGGATGAGTGCATCATGTACCTCAGTTTCCATGTCATCATAGTTTGACCATTCTTCCTTCACAGGCTGTCATCTATAAATGGTAGCAATCACATTGCATGCTTTAGCAGCTGCAGTGTATGTTGATGGAGCTCACAGAGGTGGTGGTTTAGAATGAGCATGAGGTTGTGAATGTTGTGGCAGAGGTTGCTCTTGCTGGTTAGGCTGAGAAGGTTAAGGTTATGGGGGTTAGACAGGTTGTGGTGGACTGGTGGTGGCTGTGTAGGTTTCAGGCTGATGTCATTGTTGGTATCAAATGTAGATGATCTAAGTGAGTTGTAGGAGAATTGATACTCCCCCTTAGCCTGAAAGCTGTCATGTGAATCACTTGAGTCATCAAAAATGACATGCATGAATACCTGAATGTAATGCTTGCTAGAGTGATATAGCTGCCAACCTTTATATGTGGTGCATCCAAAACAGTGGAGATGAGATGCATCAGGCTTATACCCATACCATTTTTCATATGGAGTGATATCCTTGAGAGAGCGAGTGAAGTGACAGTTCTTAGTGTAGACAACATAATTTGCAGCCTTGGCCCATAGATAGAGGGGTAGGCCAGTGTCGATGAGGATGGTACAGACATGGTTGATGATGGATCAATTTAGCCATTCAGATACACCATTTTGTTTAGGAGTTTTGAGGGTAGTCAATTCCCAGCATATTCTGCACTTTTTCATATGTTTAATCCATAGCATATTGAAGTATTCGCTGCCATTGTCCATCCAGAATCATTAAATAGTCTGATGACTGGTATTTTCGACCTTGGCCTTCCACTCCTTGAATGCACTGAATGATGCGCATTGCTCTTTTTGTGTAGGAATAGCACCCATACCCATTGTGTGTAGTCATCTGTCAGTGTCATCATATAGTGCTTGAAGTCAGCAGTGTAATAGCTTGATCTTTGAAATAGGGGTGGTGGCATGGTAAGTGGTCTCATCCAAGTCAATCCACATTGTGGTGTGTCCATATGATAAAGTCGATCAGCTTGTCTGGTTGCAGTAAAAATAATATGGCAGGATTTATTGAGGACTTCATGCATCAACTGTCCATCATCTTTAAGTTCGAATGTGACACAGTGACTGGCACAAAAGAGCATGTAGCAATCGGTGTCATCAAGTCGCAAGACAGAGACAATTTGTAGGTTGGATGATGGGATATGGCATGTGTTGTGCAATTTAAGGTTTATCATGTCACCAGATGGTCTGCTGGCAAGCAGATGTGCTTTGCCATGACCTGCAATGACCAATGTGCCATTTCTGAAGCCACTGATTTTTTCAGATGAGGGCAAGTAGGACTTGAAAGATAAACAGTCTGAGAGTATATGAGTTGATGCACCCAAATTGATAATGGAGGTCATGCTCAGTGTCGTGCATACACTGTACACAGAGTCTGTGACTGGCAGAGGTGTAGTGGATGTTTTGAGGCCAATTTCTGTGGCAATGAGAGATTTTTCTAATATGACATTCAAAGTTTTGTTTTCCTCTTCCTCTGTAGCAACCTTGGCTTTCTCATTCCCTTTTCCCTTTTTCTTTTGTTTAGGATTCTTGCCTTTTTTTTTCACCTCCTTTTGCCCAGCATTTGTCTTTTGTATGACCTCCTCATTTGTAGTTTGTGCAAAACTTTGCTCCAATTGCATGGGCAGTCCATTCGAGGGTAGCTAGTGCTGTTTCTGATGACAAAATGCTTGTGGTAGCTGGAGTCTGGTGGTGCTTCTCTTCAAGAATCTCTAATATTATGCCTGACAGCATAGTTGTAGTTTTATCAATCTGTATGCCCTTAACGAAATAGTCTTATGAGTCATTGTCTTTGGGATCACACAGTAATGTCGAGAGAAGGATAGCAGCAGCAGACCATTCTGGTATAACCATATTGGCAGTCGTGAGGTGCTGCATAGCTTCCTGATATTCATTTATATGTGTAGATATGTCTCCACCACTTGCTAGATGTTTTGTCAGGTGGAAGAACCAATATATAATGGATCCTGATCTGACTTGGCCATATTGAGCAGCAAGGAGGTCTCAGGCAGCATGAGCAGTGGAGGGGATAATCTTGGCTTTGAAACAGCTCATGATCAAAACAGATGCAGTGGTATCCATTTTTCACCATACACTAAGTTGGGCAGCATCCATGGGCTCCTTGAGTGTCCTGTCAGTGACTTCAAGCAAGTTGCAGAAACTGAGTGCTTTCTGCATGCAGTGTGACCAGATGAAGTAGCCATCTTGGTTCATGAGGCAGTCTTCAGAGCTCTTTGGAAAGAAATTACTCGAGTTGGCAGGCATGTCCCATGACATTGGAATAGTGGGAGCCAGTGGTGATGACAACAAGGTCAACATGGATGGCATGGATGTTGTCCCAGAGGCTGTCGGAAGTTATTAACTAATGCTTGATGCAGACACATGATCCTTACATCAAGAATGGTGTGATAGTCTTCAAGCACCTTCCACTCCCAGTCTGACAGCTTGAGTTTATCAAGATCACAGTGATTGGGCAAGTCAAGAAAGTAATCAACAGCCTGGAAAGGATCAGCAAGTGAGCATACTGATAACCATTGGGATTCACCAAGCGCATTTCGAGCAGTCGATCAATCATACCATACATTGAGTCTCATCGTGTTTCGGAATCATGTTTGAGCTCATGTTCGGAAACTCATTCAACTGAGTTTCCAGGCTTGAACCAATTCCTTGCATTATCTAGTTTGATGGTGTTGAGGAAATCATCTCGCCAAAGTCCAGATGCACAAATTGCAATGAGAATGGAATGGCCCATCTTGATTGGGTCTTTTTTGAAAGCAGCAGTATAAAACTCATGGTCAGCATGGTTCGGAAATGTGTCCACCCACATATATGCAATATCCTCAAGTGTGGAAGTGGCGAAGCTGTCAATAACATACTTGACACAAATGTGGATAATGTGTGGGAAGCACTGTATCTGGTGGTCCTGCGTGTTGAATTCAATGTCCCATCCAGCCAACAATACTTCTAGCTCTTGCATGAGGGTCCCATTGTTTGCAGCATTGTCCATAGAGAAATGTCTGACCTGGAATCATATGTGTTTCAATCAATAGTGTGTGTGGTTTGTATGTTGAATGGATAAACCTTGCAAGTGGCACCAACATGGTCGAGAAGAGCTAAGACTGTCCCGGCTAGCATGGCACCATCGTGGTGACCTGTTAGTCTTGTAAACTCAAGGAGTGCCAATCTTAGCTGCAGTCGGTGCTCAGAATCTTCGATGATCCAATGTCTAGTAAGCACGAGAAAGCTTGCCATGTTGCCTGCAGACCAAATGTCGAGTGTGCACAATATTTGCCCATGTGCATTCTATATATAATTATTTGACTGTACTAGCCAGAGAGATGATACAGGCACTTACCTCCAACTCAGTCATAAGGGTTCTGAGATATTGCTTCCATGATGCGATGGCCTTGTTGCAGGTGTCTGTTTGGCAAGGGATGTTAGAGTTGCAGAGGTCACCCCAGAGAAAAAGCAGCAGGTGCTGGAACTCTTTGCATTCCATGAGATTGAGGGACTGTGTGATATAATAACCGGTCAGAGCTTAAGTCCTTGGTAACACACCTGATTATTGGCTAAAATGAAGGCAATGAGCAATTTGTGAAGCTTGTCCTTTGTGTAAGGGGGTAGAGAGCCTTGACCACTAGGGTCTCCTGTATCCTTTTGACCAGTCATTGATGTTCATGCACAAAGATTCTCCAATGTGCCAGCCATTGCTGCTGCTTCCCATAACTCAGCGAGCAAATACCCAAATGCAAGGGCCTTTTTGACACTCTCAAGCCAAATCAGCCAACCATAAGCCTCCACTACATCCAAATACTCGAGGATGTACCAGCAATCCAGGTGGCCACAAAGGGTGGATGTCCCAGATTTGACAGCATAGATGTATGTATGCCATGTGGCATACTTCTCTGCCCACGCAACTGGGTCAGCATCATGAGCCTCCCTTCAATAGTAATTGTCTCAGCACAACCGATCAATGATCTATCAGAGTAAGACACACCTGCAATATTTACAAATAGTTTACAAATAGAATTCTCCTCGGTCCATTCAAAGAAATAGTGGATATCTGTGGTACTGGCAGATTTTGTAGACTGGGTTCAGGAGGGGTCGATGAATGAGTCATACACACCACCTCATCGTTACAGTTTATTGGCAGGACCACTTGCCTGGGCTGGAGGAGCATCATCTTCATTGTTTGTCAATTCTTGGGCATTGCCCTCTTTGGCCAGCTCTCTGTCGATATCAATTTCCTCCCCATCTTTCTCAAGCACAGTTGAGGTATGGGCAGGATGAGTATATGGTGTGGCACAATGTGGCACTGGCACCTTTCTGGTTGGTTTCTTTGCTCAACCTGCTCGTCTGGGAGCTGGGAATATGGGAACCTTTCGATTTATAAGAACATTGGGAACTTCAAGATGGAACAAGTCAGAGAAAAATTTAGCACTCATCTTTTATACTTGTTCCGAGGTCAAGCGAAAAAATGGCAAGCAACAAGGTTATGGACATAGATGTGGGTTACTTAGTCATGTGTACCCTAATAGCTAGCAGGGTGTTAGTACAAATGTCAGCTTGCCCAGTGTTCACCATGCCTTTATGGTTGTCTTTATGCTGGCTTCGAATGATATCTACAACAGTGCATGCCCGAATAAGTCCTATGAACACATCATGCCCCCAACCAACCCCAAATCATCGGGGGAAATCAGGTATTCCCTAAGACAGGACATTACTAATTCATCACATTTACTATACTATGTACCTACATTTTGGTTTCATATTTGTGTGTGCACAATCACATAATGGAATTGCATCAATTACATGAGGATATAAACAAGATAGTTTAATGGCAGCAAAATGGTCTGGCAGTTTGCATAGTAGTACTGCACATACGATGACGTATCAACAAATGAAACAATTCAAAGTCATTGTGCTAGTTGCTTTGTAGTAATACTTGTGACACTAAATCACCCTGTTATCACCATGTCAGTAATTGAACTTGTTGTGAGTGAAAATTGATGTACCAAGCACTGTGGTAGGAGCATAATGTTTTGCTCTCTTACTAGATCTGGATACCGATGGTCATGAGGTTTGTTTGTGTTTCCTCAGCAGATTATACCACTTTACATATTGCTCATATGCACACTCGATGATGTCTGTCCATAGGGAATGGAGTATGCTGGCCCAGAAAACCTTTAGGCTTGCCTTCAATCCACACACAGACTCTGTGACCTTCAGTTCTCTGGTTCCCAGTTCCATAACAGTGATGAGTTACTTTTTGAATGCTTCGGAGGCCTCAAGGAGCAAACAGTTGACATCATCCATGGATACAGCAGGGTAAAGTAGCTGTAATCATGTAAGTAAAAACAAATAATACAAATTTTGAGCATACTCTGCATGCCGAGTATTCGCTTTGAATGTCACAATTGATGGTTAGCATGCCATCCTCCAGAGAACACATGTATACTTCCAGTGCCATCCTGGAGACTGAAACCCAGGTGATCCCCCTGAAGATGACAGGTCCCAAGACATCATTAGCAAGTGTTGGATTGAAGTCATCATGTGTGATGAGTGGCTGGGCACACAGCTGCTGCACAAGGGGGTTCTTGTTAGTTGGGGATTCCCATCTCGGAGACTCATTAATGGAGAATGAGAAGGCAAGGTCAACACTGGAGTTAGAGGCAATGACATCTTTGAGGTGGGTGCAGGTCTTGGAGGTGCTGATGGTGAATGCAACCTTGCCCATCCACTTCAGAATCTTATGGGGTTTTGTCCCAGCATTGACTTGGATGACAAGCTGGAAGTCTGGGATCGCTTGCCTCTTCTGGTATTCTTCAGCCTTTCTGCTCCCCCCCTTGTCTCCTTTGCCTGGGTTGTTGTAGAATAGATGTCTGTTCATGGATATTATGATTCAGTGGATGTCATCATTATGACCAATGTCATGGACAAATTTGCTAAGTAAGATGGTGTTGAGGCTCATGAGTACACTCTCATGCAGACTTGAAGGGCTCATGATGAGCAGTGTGTTGTGTCATAGAGATATATCAATCTATGATCGATTACAATAATCATAGCATGCCTGTGTCTTGCAATGATTGACTCACTTTGTATGTAATTATGGATGCTGCTCTCCAAGTGCTTCTAACAGATCAATGTATTCATCACATGTAAAATTTTCGAACGTCTAGTGTGTATGAGTCCTAAAGAGTAACGTACAAACCATATAGTGAGATGACTGACTTGCACAACATTAAGAGGAGTATTTACAAGCAATGAGAGAAGCTTATCTGGAAGATGAGTTAATAAGATAACCCTCACACTCAAATTGTTGATTCAACTGATTCTAACATTATCATGCCCATCAACACCCGATATTTTCCCATCGCCCTGCTGAATTTGTTGACACCTCTTTGTGGATATAAGTTGCCCATAGCTACCTTTGAGTTGACCAGCTCCACTCTTGGGATGGGCATCATTGCTCCTGGGCTTGCTACTGCTTCTCCCCCTCTTGTAGATAGAGGACTGAACTCTGCTGCTACAATAGAGTGATTTCTTGGTTTCTGGAGTAGTAACCAAGGTTAGAAATGAGGAGGGTCCAAATGTGGTGTAGTTGACCTGTCTGTAAAGTGGTCCAAGTAGGCATAGTTTCTGCTATTTAAATGATACAGATTGGTGTTTGGTGCTTGAGCTTGAGCATTAAGAGATGAGTTAGCAATGTTGCAGTCTATTCAATCATATGAGTCACGAATATTGTGGGCATGTGGAGACAAGGATGAGTTGGCTTAACAGTTTTATAAGGGAATTTGAAATGACAAGTGCTTGATTTGTAATGTGGCAAAAAGTGGACCATCAAAGATGATCACAGCTAATCTAGGGCTAGTTGGGTGGTGGGCCCGGTCCCCAGAAACTAAGTCCAATCTCTCTCTCTCTCTCTCAGAAGTATAACCAAACTGCCTGCCATGACTTTGAGCAGGTGGTCTAGACCCATGTGAAATAACAAGTGGATTAAGGCAGATCTATAGGCCACACTGTGCCTTGACCGATGGTCTTCATGAAACATCTTTACAGTGAATGGGATGCTGGCAAGAGCTCAGAGGACAACTGATTTAGTTGATGACACACCTAGTGATATGATCTTATAGATGCAAAAGGTTGAAAGGGGCATGGTCTGGAGGATAAGGATCAGAGATAATGAATATGACATGCACAACACCGCATGCATGAGCAGCCCGATACACATCTATAATGTGGGTGAGGCCATAATGAGGAAGCCTAGAGATGGGCCCTTATAGATACAGAAGGGGCTTGGTTGATGGACACAAATGGCAGACTGATGAATGCTTGGAGGACAACTGATCTGGTTGACGTCTACTCACCCAGTAATAATACATGCCAAGGGGGTGAAAGCTAGAAGTGAGGGATGAGCATGAGGAAATGAGGGTCAGACAACAAATATGATAAACACAAGGTTGCATGTATCACTTGTGGCTTGACTCAGATGGCATGCATTGGCGATGTGGAAAGACTGAGGTCATGATGTAACTAGTAATGGATGGGGATGGTATATACAGCACCAGGGCTAGGAGGCATACTGTTTGTTGCCACCACAACAACATCCTCAGAATGAGGAGGGCTGGTTAACTAGCAAGGATAGCTGGTGAGACATCTGGAGGTGCAATGAGAGGTACCACAGCTAAGACAAAAGAAAAAGAGTAGAGTCATAGACCAATCGTAACACTGGCATCATTACCTTTTTAGCTCCCAATTCCCTGTGCAGGTCTTCACTGATTATAAAAACCTAACATACTTCTATCAACCTTAGAACCTCAACTACTGCCAAGCACACTGGCTCCTTGATCTTGTGGATTTCAACCTCAAGATGACCCATGTGCCCAGTTTCCTGCTCTCTAGCCCCAATGCCCTTTTCCACCACCCTAACTGCCTCTCTTCTGAGTCAGACAACCAAGCTGTTACTCTCCTCCTAGAAACACTCTTTATTCACATTGTTGACTCTGTCCTCACTACCACCATTCAGAAAAACTCAGCCAGTGATGAAATCATCACCCACCTCCATGCTGACCTTGAGGGCCCTGTCATGGCTCCTAATCTTTGTAACTACCTCTCTGATTGGCAGTTCAAGGAAAATCTCCTCTGCTACCATGATTGTGTGTATGTCCCTGAATCTTACTGCCATACCGTCATCACCCATACACATGACCACCTCTCTGCTGGTCACCCTGGCTATCTGAAAACATGCCAACTCATTGCCCGTGAATTTTGGTGGCCCAGCCTCACTGCTCAGGTTCACTGCTGTGTTGAGGGTTGTGCCCTCTGCCAACAAAACAAAGTAAACACTCACCCTACTGCCTCTCCACTCTCTCTCATCAAATTCCTCACCTCTCACCCCTTTCAACAAGTCTCCTGTGATCTCATCACTGACCTCCTCTTGTCTAATGGTTTTGACAGCCTACTGGTTGTGGTCAACCACAGACTTACTAAGGGGGTGATTTTATGCCCTACTAAGAAACAAATCACTGCCAAGGGGGTAGCAACCCTCTTTTTTCACAAAGTCTACTGATGCTGGGGCCTCTATGACAAGATCATCTCTGATTATGGCCCACAATTTGCCTCTACCTTCACCCAAGAGCTCGGAAAACTTTGACCACCCTGAAACTGATGGAGAAACTGAATGAGTCAACCAAAAGGTTGAATGTATTCGACCTCAGAAGTAGTGAACTTGCACTTATTAAGATGTAGATGGAAATCAAGCTTCATCATTCATTGGAGAATGCAGTGGGTGTATTTTTTGTGGGATTCATTGTCTGGGGAGAAGATAAGGAGGTTGTCCATATAGATAATGAGCCATCCTTCAGAGATCATATCATGAAACAAGTCATTCATAAATCATTGGAAGATGGAGGGGGAGTTGTTTATGCCAAAAAACATGACCATGGGTTCAAAAAGGCCCTTATGGGTGATGAAGGCACCTTTCCATTGATGGCCATCCTTGATGCACACATTGTTGTACCTTTAAAGAACATCAAACTTGGTGAAGACCTTTGCTTCTTTGAGCTGGTTGACAAGGTCAGAGACAAGGGGTAGGAGGTAGGCATCATAAATGGTGTTCTCATTTAGATACCTATAATCTTGGCATGGTCAAAGTTTACCATCATTCTTTTTGACAAAGAAAAAGGGGGAAGCCTGCGAGGATTTGGAAGGATGAATCTTCCTAGAGTGGAGGTTTTCTTCAAGGAAGGCTTTGGTTGCCTTCTGCTCCTCGGGGGATAATGGATAGATTTTCCTGATCTTCAGGACAAAGGACTTATTGAGGTTTATTTTATAATTGTAGGAACAAGATGGGAAGAGGAATTCACAGTCTTTTTTTTTGAAGACTTGGCAAAGTCAGAGTACTCTGAGGGCAGAGAAATGTCTTGGGTATGTGTTTCCACTTTTTCTGCCAGTTTAGTGGCTTTGGAGTAGCAGGCAATGATGGCTGAGGGCAGGATATAAGGTTCTCCTCAGGTAATGCAGTTAATTGAGTAATGGCTAAGGGTCTGATGTTGCCATTGTTTCTCAGTCTGGATATCCAAGTATGTGTGTAGGTGTAGGTGGGTTTTGGGTGTAGTATTGAAGTTTTTCTGAAGCCTTGAAGTGGAGGGGCATGGTAGTAAGAGTTATGTCATTTTTATCAGTGATGTAGGCATGGTATAGATCTTCCAGGACCTCAGGGACAGTGATGGTTTGCTTTTCCCAGTCAATTGTGAGATTAGCGAGATGGAGCCAGGGGAGGCCAAGGATGACATTTTCTTTACCACACTTCATGAGATAGAAGAGGACCTTTTGGGTAACTTCTTCTCTGATGGAGACATAGAGTTCAGTGGAGAATAGAATATCTCCATTGGAGTTTGTAGATTAATCCATGTTTTGGACACAGATTGGTTGTATGAGGTGGATGTGGGGAAGTTTGTGTTTCCAGGCAAAGGTCCAGTCAAGACAAGAGATTTCTGCTCCAGAGTCAATGAGAGCAGGGGAGTTGATGACTTTCATAGTGTGCGAGGATACCACAAGCTGGATTATAATACACATTGCTCTATTTGATGTGGATGCTGGTACAGGTGCATAAGAAATGGAGGTACTTGCATTGATAGAGTCCTCCCTTTCAAAAATCCCCACAGCTTCTACATGAACTTCTTTATCATCATCAGTGTCCATTAGGCTAGGCATCTCTTCTTCTATTCTCATGACCTTTTGGTCAGTTTTGAGGCAAGGGGGAAGGTCTTTGAAGGTGGAGCATTTGCCAGAAAAGTGACCTGGTTTTCAGCAGTGGAGACAAAGCTCTTGTTTGAAGCAGCATTTGTGCTCTTCAGGGGTAAGTTTTGGAATGTGGATAGCATCGATGTCCATGGCATTAGGGTCTTTGTCACAGGTGGTCTGAGTGGGGCAAGGGACGAAGGTGGGGGTTGAGGTATACTTGTGCTGACAGGCAACAAATTTGGTATGTTTGTGCTAGTCATCAAGATGAGAGGCATTCTTGATCTAATCATCAATGGTCAAGGGGATGGTATCCATAAGGTACATCTTTTCTGGAAGTGAGGGAGGAATCTCTATGGAGAAGTAATGGCAGATTGTGGCTGCCTCAGTGAGCCCTGCAAGGCTGATCTGGTTGCAGAATTCTGAGATGTATTGACTGAGTGAAGGCTGGAAGGTTCTGTTATATTATTCATTGATGTGGTATTAGGTGGCCAGCCAGGTCAGGGGGCATTAGCAGTGGTGTTGAGGCTCTCAAAGTGGGCCTTGAACTTTTTGATGAACTCGTCTCAAGACCCCAGGGTCATATTTGTACCTCACATATTTCTTTGGTAAACATGTCAGCCCAGGTGAGGGTGTTCCCATTGTTCATGAAAGATAAGGCAAAGCTGATTTTCTTTTTGTTGGTGGAGTAGACATCGACATTAATGGTGAGGTACCTTTGTATAGATCGAAGCCAAGCCATGGCATCATGTTGCCTTCCAGAGAAGGACTTAGATTGAGAAAGATAAAGTTCAGTTGATTTCAAAGTCATGGTGGGTGGAAGTGGGGAGTTGGGGATGAGTGGGGATGAGGGTGCCATT
>JBBPUL010000597.1:0-17397 GCA_038094675.1 Spongispora temasekensis | reverse complement strand
TATTATCGGTGCTTCATTGAAAACTTCGCACACACAGCCAAACCCTTGACGGAATTGACCAAAAAAGACATCCCATGGTCCTGGGGACCAGCACAAGAAGAAGCTTATTTAACGCTAAAAGACAAATTTACCAAGGCTCCTCTACTCGCATACCCAGACAGCACAAAGGAGTTAAGAGTGGAAACCGACACCTCGGATATAGCCACTGGAGCTGTGCTCTCAGTACACTGTGAAGATGGCCTTTGGAGGCCCTGTGCATTTATTTCGCATTCGTTTGATGCTGCAGAACGTAATTACCCTATCTATGACAAAGAAATGGCCGCTATCATTCGCGCACTCAAAGAATGGCATCATTATCTTATTGGCAGTTCACGATTTGAGATCTGGACAGATCACAAAAACTTAGAATACTGGAAAAAGCCACAAACTCTATCACCACGCCAAGCTCGATGGCATGCCACATTACAGGAGTTCAATTACATCCTTATCTATAAACCTGGATCAACTAACGCTAGAGTGGATGCTTTATCGAGAAGGCCAGATCATGGTGATGCAGTGCAGAACCTCAACGAAAATATCACAGTCCTACCACCACAAGTCATCATAAACGATGTACATCTAGAATCGCCTTTTCTGGAGAAATTACAGAAAATGTCCAAAAACCTAAAAATACCATCATCAGTCACCTGTTGGTTCGACGAAAATCAATCTGTATTTATCAATGATTCCAACCGCGTCTTTGTACCTCCTGGGCTGAGGATAGAACTTTTAACCCTTTGTCATGACTCTCCTATTGCAGGACATGCAGGACAGCAGCGCACGTTATCCACGATATCTCAGCACTTCTTTTGGCCTGAAATGAAAAAGGAAATTAACGAATACATCGATCACTGTCAAATTTGTGCTCAGTCGAATTACCCATTCCTAAACATCCCTGGGAGGACATCTCTGTCGATTTTATATCTGGATTTCCCACGGTCAAAGGCATAGATGCTATTTGCGTAGTCGTAGATCGATTCTCTAAAGAAGTGGTGTTTACACCATGTTCCAAATCTATAAATTCCAAGGAGCTGGCTATATTATTTAGGGATCATGTGTGATGTAAACATGGACTACCCAAAACAGTGGTTTCAGATCGAGGACCACAGTTCTCTTCAGCGTTCACAACAGAGTTGTGTAAACTGCTCAAGATCGAACAAAAGCTCTCTACCGCCTACCATCCACAAACAGACAGACAAACGGAAAGAGTAAATCACGATCTAGTGCAATACCTCTGATGCTACGTATCCAAGAATCAGGAATCTTGGCCGGAATATGTCAAAATGGCGGAGTTTGCTCATAATAACACTGTTACACGTGCTACTGGTAGCATCCCCTTTGCCGTCACTAGAAACTACATGCCACGCATGGGTTTCGAAGTGAAACAGGATACCTCCATCACGGGACGATTTCAGATGGAGTTAGGAAAAGCACATGCCAAAGTCGAAAACGCCCTTCATGCTAATGCAGAAAAAATGAAAGTGCAGGCTGAAAAGAAGAGATCAGCTGCACCGGAATACAACATCGGCGATTCCGTCTGGTTATCTATAGAACACCTACAGTTACCCTATGCTTCCGTGAAGCTTACACAAAAATGGATTGGACCATTTGAAGTTTTGAAAACTTCCCCTAACACGATTATGCTTAAACTGCTGGCCAGAATCAAAATACATCCCACAGTTAATATTTCGCGAGTTAAACCATTCAAGGATCAACTGCCAGGACAGCCAGTCAGCAAGCCTGACGCAATACACATTTCCAAAGATGGCTTCGAAGAATTTGAAGTGGAATCTATACTCGATTTGCGCTCCACTCGACGTGGACTTTCATACTTAATAAAATGGAAAGGATATGATGTCAGCGACGCCACTTGGTAGTCAGCTGCTGACCTTACCAACGCTCCTCTGGCCATTAAGGAGTTTCATCGAAAAAATCCGGCTGCACCTAGAAAAGTTCAAGGAGTAACTCTTTAAGAATTCGCTTTGTTATTTTATGACTCCAGTTGATCTGGAATCTCAACCTAAAGATGGGGTAGTGTTGTAACCCTATTCAAACTCGCCTCTTTTTCCTCATCACAACGGTGTGGCACACCGGCTTACGTAAGATGACATCACTAGTCTAGACCAATCACATGATATGACATCATCAATGACGTCAGAGGTCTGGACCTCCTTATCTCTTATCTATGACATCATTAGTCTGGACCGCCTCATGTTAGACACATGTATCTTACTAATGCCTCATGCATTTAATAGTAGTAGACATATATAAGACAGGCCAAGAGTCGAGCTGAGCCCCAGCTTCGACCTCTTGTGTCTTTGTGACCTAAGTCGCGGTCCCCCACTCTTAGTCTCCCTTTTTCTTTGGTTAGTAGAGGCTGACGGTCGTGTCCTTGTTAGGTCACTTCAAGGACCATAGGGAGGGCATGAGGTTCGAAGCCATACATGAGGTAAAATGGCGATTTGCCAGTGACAGAGTGGGGGCAGTGATTGTGCGTAAATTCTGCGTGGGTGATATGGTCGGCCCATGCGGTCGGGTTGTTTCCACAGAAGATTCAAAGGTATGTTTCAACCTCCTGGTTGACACGTTCCATTTCACCATCGGACTGGGGATGGTACGCTGTGGATAGGGAGAGGTCGTATTTCAGGAGCTTTCCAAGCTCCCGAGCGAAGGTGGATGTGAATTGGGGGCCACGGTCGGAGATGATCTTGTTATAGAGGCCCCAGCAGTGGTAGACTTTGTGTTACGATCGGCCCTTTTTCTTTTCTTCCTTCGCTCTCTTTTGTCATGTATTACTCAACACGCACAGCCCTTCTCTTTTGTCAGTGTTCTCGGCTGCGTGTTCCCTTATCCTTTATCCTTGACTCACGCGTTCCACGACGTTCCATGTAGTTCTATCACACACAGCCTTCTGACTCGTTTCATGCTGTGTGTGACTCATCTCTCCTTATTTCCAGTTACCTAGTTTGATTTCCTCTCTTATCGAACCACCACACTGCTTGGTCTGTGCGCAGGACTCTTTACATATAAATAGGGTGTAGCACAAGCCATGTATCTCGAGCTTGAGCCTACTCGAGATAGCAATCTATTGCGTCTTTGACCCTCTCGCTCCCCTCTGCTCTCCCTTCGAACCACTTGGCCTCGCAGCGTCTTCACTCGAGGATACTCTGACCTCGTCTTCAACGTCGCTACATACTCACCTAGGCGGAGTAGTGACCAGTCTCTGTGCATTGCGTGCAGGACCTATGCCCCTCGCCTTCGTCTCACAGCTTTAGGTTGCGCATCGAGTCTATGGCTGATGCTACCCGCGCCTGTCATAACAAAAGGCTCAAGCTCTTCAAACACGACTACCATTGCCGTAGCTCGCAGCCATTTCGGCCCCTCCGTCACCTCTGAAGTGGCGCCCCCGCCCACCACCACCAACCCTCGTAACCTCTCCTTCTTGGAGGTCCACTACGCCCCCTAGCCCCAGCTCTGGAACCACCACGCCCCTTTCGCCACCCAGCCCCCCATCCCCGATGTCTTCGAAACCCACCGAACTCTGCCTCGCCCAACCCAAGGCCTTCACTGGCAAACAACGCGACGCCATGCCCTGGCTTCGCTTGGTCCTACGATACCTCGCTGTCAACGTCGATATCTACTTGACAGATGAGAAGAAGATTGGTTTCACCCTGTCATTCATGAATGACGGGAATGCCCTCACCTGGGCAGATACCTTCACAGAGAAAAGCATGCGAGGAATGAATATGGCACTAGGATCTTGGGATGACTTCGTCAAAGAGTTCAAAGCCCACTTCGAAAGCCCCAACACCGCCGCCAATGCTCTAACCTGGTTGGCTACCTACCGCATTAACGAATGACGTGACGGAACGTTCCAACCGTCCCTCAACCAGTATATCTCCGAGTTCCGCAACCAGGTCAGCCTAGCCGGACTCAACGAGGCAGCCACCATCTGCCACTACTTCTCTACGGGCATTCCCCCTTCACTCTCAGAAAAGGTGTACCTTATGGACACCATCCCCACCACCATCGATGATTGGATCAAGAATGCCTCTCATCTCGATGACCAGCACAAACGTGCCAAGCTTGTTGCCCACCAGCACAAGCACTCCTCGACCCCCACCTTTGTCCCTCGCCCCACTCAGACCCCTCATGACAAAGATCCTAATGCTATGGATGTGGACGCCATCCGCATCCCCAAACTTACCCCTGAAGAGCGAGAACGCTGCTTCAAACAAGGACTCTGCCTCAGATGCAGAAAATCGGGCCACTTCTCCAACAAGTGCCCCACTTTCAAAGATCTTCCCCCACGACCGAAAGCCGACCGAAAGGTTGCCAAAGCCGAAGAAGACGTACCAGGCCTTATGGACGAAGATGATGACGAAGACCTTCACGTGGAAGCTGTGGGAATAAAGGATTTTTGAAAGGGAGGACTCCTTCGATGCAAGTACCTCCCAAACGTTTTGTTTCGTGTGCGCCTGTACTAGTATCCACATCAAATAGAGCTATGCGTATCCCCGTTCAGCTTGTGGTACCCTCGCACACTATGAAAGTCGTCGACTCCTCTGCTCTCGTTGACTCTGGAGCAGAAATCTCCTGCCTTGATTGGGCTTTTGCCCGAAAACATCGCCTCCCTCGCACCCGCCTGGAACAACCCATCCACATCCGCAACGTGGACCAATCCGCGAACTCCAATGGAGATATCCTGTTCTCTACCGAGCTCTACGTCTCCGTCGGAGAAGGAGTTACCCAAAAGGTACTCTTCTACCTCATGAACTGTGGAAAGGAAAACGTTATCCTTGGTCTCCCCTGGCTCCGCCTTGCCAACCCAACAATCGATTGGGAAAAGCAAACCATCTCCATCCCTGAGGTCCTTGACCAATCTGCGGATCTCTACCACGCCTACGTCGCTGACCAAAAGCGACACGACTCCCACTACCGCGCCCCACCCCTATGAGGCTTTGGGGAAACTTCGATTCGGTGTGTCAACACGACCCCCGAAACCCACAAGCACCTACACACATACTTGGACATTCAGTCTGAGAAACAGTGGCAACACCAAACCCTGAGCCACTATTCCATCAACCGCGTCACTCGAGGAGGACCATACATCCTACCCTCTGCCACCATCACACGCTACTCCGAGGCAACCAAACTCGCAGAAAAAGCTGGGACCCAGACCCAGGAAATCACCTTGCCCCCAGAGTACTCAGACTTCACCAGAGTCTTTGAGGAAAAGGACTGTGAATCACTCCCCCCATCACGACCTTACGACCATGAGATCAACCTTGACGAGTCCTTTGTCCCGAAGATCGGGAAAATTTACCCCTTGTCCCCCGAGGAACAAAAGGCAACCGAAGCCTTTCTAGACGAGAACCTTTACTCCGGGAAAATTTGTCCCTCAAAATCCCCACAGGCCTCCCCCTTTTTCTTTGTTAAGAAGAAGGATGGCAAACTTCGTCCATGCTAGGACTACCGGTATTTAAACGAACACACCATTTGTGACGCCTACCCCCTACCCCTTGTCTCTGACCTCGTCGACAAGCTCAAGGGAGCTAACGTCTTCACCAAGTTCGACGTCCGATGGGGGTATAACAACGTACGCATCAAAGACAGTCACCAATGGAAAGGCGCCTTCATCACTCACAAAGGCCTTTTCGAACCCATGGTCATGTTCTTCGGCATGAACAACTCCCCCTCGACCTTCCAACGCTTCATAAATGATTCCTTTCATGACATGATCACCGAAGGATGGCTTGTCATCTACATGGATGATTTACTCATCTTCTCCCCTGACAATGAATCCCACACCGAGTGCACCTGCCGAGTACTCCAACGCATGATGGAGTTAGATCTTCATCTACGCTTAAACAAGTGCAAGTTCGCCACTCCAGAGGTGGAATACCTTGGTATGATCGTCAAACCAGGAGAACTTGCCATGGATCCCGTCAAGCTCGACGGTATCGCCTCCTGGCCTACCCCAAAGAAAGTAAAGGATGTGCGCTCTTTCCTGGGATTCGCAAACTTCTACCGGCACTTCATTCCATCATACTCCGACATCGCCCGACCTCTCATTGACTTGACCAAGAAAACTGCCGCATGGCTCTGGACACCCCAATGCCAATGCGCCTTCGACGAGCTCAAAAAGCTCTTCCTCTCTCGACCTATCCTCCGCCTCCCAGATCTCTCTAGACCCTTCGCCATAGCCACAGATGCATCCCGGGATGCCACCGGGGCCATTCTCCTCCAGACCGACTCAAACGGGGACTGGCACCCTTGTTCGTACCTCTCACAGTTGTTCTCTCCAGCGGAACGAAACTATGATATCTTCGACCGAGAACTCCTGGCCATCATCCGAGCCCTCAAAGCTTGGCGCCACTACCTTCGAGGTTCTCAACACCCGGTCCAGGTCTTCACTGACCACAAGAATCTAACGTACTTCCACCAGCCCCAAAATCTCAACTGTCGCCAAGCACGATGGCTCCTTGATCTTGTGGATTTTGATCTCAAGATGATCCACGTCCCTGGTTCTCTGCTCTCGGGCCCCGATGCCCTCTCCTGTTGCCCTGACCGGCTCTCATCCGAGTCCGACAACCAGGCCGTCACTCTTCTCCCTGAAACCCTCTTTGTCTGAGTCGTAGACTCCGTCCTCGCAACTGCTATCCAAAAACACTCCGCAAACGATGAACTTGTCACCCGCCTCCGCGCCGACCTCGAGGGTCCCGTCACCGCCCCTAATCTTCGCAACCGCCTCTCTGATTGGCAATTCAAAGAGGATCTCCTGTGCTATCACGACCGCGTCTATGTCCCCGAACCCGATCGCCTCTCCATCATCAAACGCGCCCATGAGTACCCCTCCGCTGGCCACCCGGGCTACCTAAAGACCTGCCAGCTTGTCGCTCATGATTTTTGGTGGCCCAGCCTTGCTACTCAAGTCCGCCGATATGTCGATGGTTGCGCCACGTGCCAGCAAAACAAAGCTAATACTCACCCCACCATCCCACCTCTCTCCCCGATCAAGTCCCTCGCCTCTCGCCCTTTCCAACAGGTCTCCTGCAACCTTATCACCGACCTCCCGTTATCTAACGGATTCGACAGCCTATTGGTCGTGGTCGACCACGGGCTTACTAAGGGGGTAATTCTCTGCCCCACCAAGAAACAAATCACCGCAGAGGGAATAGCCACCCTCTTTTTTCACAAAGTTTACTGCCGATGGGGTCTCTACGATAAAATCATCTCAGACCGAGGCCCACAATTCGCTTCCACCTTCGCTCGGGAGCTTGGAAAGCTCCTGAAATACGATCTCTCCTTGTCTACCACGTACCACCCTCAATCCGATGGCGAAACAGAACATGTCAACCAAGAGGTTGAAACCTACCTTCGGATCTTCTGCGGAAATAACCCGACCACCTGGACCGATCACATTACCCATGCAGAATTCACGCATAACCACCGTCCCCACTCTGTCACCGGCAAATCGCCATTCTACCTCATGTACGGTTTCGAACCCTGCGCCCTCCCCACGGTCCTCGCGGAAACGCCACTTCCTGCCCTGGAAGAATGCCTCAAGGCCCTATCCGCAGCAAGGAACGAAGCACTCGCCGCCCACGAACTCACACACCAGGTGATGGCATCCCACACGCGCTGCTCCTTCACCCCATTCACAAAAGGGGACAAGGTGTGGTTAGAGGCTAAGAACCTCAACCGCCGCATTGCGAACCCAAAGTTCACACCAAAAAGGGAAGGACCCTTCATTATCACAGATGTCCTATCCCCCTTGACATACAGACTCCGACTTCCAGTGACATGGAAGATTCACCCCGTGTTCCACGCATCCCTCTTATTGCCCTATCGCGAAAACAACGTACACGGTCCGAACTTCCCAGCTCCACCCCCGGAGCTAATAGAAGGCGAAGAGGAATACGAAATCGAGAAGGTCCTACGCCACAGGGGAACGCCTCGTTCCCGCATGTTCCTGATCCGATGGAAGGGCTATACTGCGGAAGAAGACTCCTGGGTCCCAGAACGGAACCTGAAAAATGCCAAGTCCGCCCTGAGGGAGTATAAGAACCTTCACCCGAAGGCTTTCCCTCCCTCAAAGCAATAGCTTCCTTCTCTCACAATGCCCTCCATCGTCTTCACCCCCTCGCCTCTATGTTTTTCTTTTACTATGTCTCATGTCTCATCCGTATCCCCCTCATCGCCCTCCTCCCTGTCCTTTTCGGTATCTCTTGAGGAGGACCATCTTGCTTCGCCTCCGTGCACCCTATCTCCACCGTTGGCCAACACTCCTCATTCTGAGGATGTTGTGGTACTGGCAACAGACAGTCTTCCTCCTAGCCTGGACGCTACATATACCATCCCCGCCCTTGACCCGCCCACTGACACCCTGACCCCAGTGATCTCAGTCGATATCCCCCTGCACGCCCACACCCTTCGGTCCTCGGACCCCACCGATGATGAGCGTACCGCGCTCCACGAATACCTCACCGACCCCCACATGTTCACGGAGATTTCAGCCTTCACAGACCCCTCCTTCATATTCTTCCTCCTTTACATGGTCTATCTCCAATTAGAATGCCTCCCCCACCTCTTCCAAGCCCTTATCGGCAGCGAACACCGGAACACCGCCCTCACCGGGGCCTCCATCCGCAGAATCCACTCCAGGGTCATCGGACATGTACACGACCTAGCCCATCAGCTGGGATATTTGGAGTTCGTTCAGGATATTGACCGCTACCTTCGGGAAACTGCTGAGGTCTCTGTCCCCACCAACATCGCCATCCGTGACCATAACATCCACTCTCCTTCTCCGACAATTTCGGAAATCATTCGCGACTTGGTCCCCGCAATCAATGGGACGCCTAGCACTTCCTCCTCCCCCATCGACCCTATGGAGGCTTTAGCCATTGACGCCCTCCAGGCCCGCTTCGACCGAATCTAGGAAGCTACAGTTCAACGTCGGATCTTACAAGGGGACTTGCCTTGTCCCAGTGACCACCGTCATTACCGGGACTCTTGTTTCGTTTGCCACAGGCTTGGGCATATCCGGATTCACTGCCCCCATTATACCTGCCCCTTCTGTCGTCGCCGCTCCCCCGGCCATACCCAGGCAGCCTGTCCCTTCTGTAACCATCACTCCCCGCCTGCATCTTCCTCCTCCTCCACCTCCTCCTGCAGTTCCCACCATTCCCGGGGTTCCTTTCGGTCCCACACCTCCAATACTTCCCGCCGCTCTCAGCGCTCTGGTCATGCACTTCCAGTACCTCCACCTAGATCCCCACCAGCATTAGGAGATGATGATGACTTCCACTTCGACTCAGTCGGAGAAAGTAACATGTGCGGATCACCCGTTGGGTCTTGCCGTGGATTGTAAAAGAGTCTCACTAGGGTTTTGACCCTACTAAGGGGGTAATGTTACGATCGGCCCCTTTTCTTTTCTTTCTTCACTCTCTTTTGTCATGTATTACTCAACACGCACAGCCCTTCTCTTTTGTCAGCATTCTCGGCTGCGCGTTCCCTTATCCTTTATCCTTGACTCACGTGTTCCACGACGTTCCATGTAGTTCTATCACACACAGCCTTCTGACTCGTTTCATGCTGTGTGTGACTCATCTCCCCTTATTTCCAGTTACCTAGTTTGGTTTCCTCTCTTATCGAACCACCGCACTGCTTGGTCTGTGCGCAGGACTCTTTACATATACAGTAAATAGGGTGTAGCACAAGTCATGTATCTCGAGCTTGAGCCTACTCGAGATAGCAATCTATTGCATCTTTGACCCTCTCGCTCCCCTCTGCTCTCCCTTCGAACCACTTGGCCTCGCAGCGTCTTCGCTCGAGGATACTCTGACCTCATCTTCAACGTCGCTACATACTCGCCTAGGCAGAGTAGTGACCAGTCTCTGTGCATTGCGTGCAGGACCTACGCCCCTCGCCTTCATCTCGCAGCTTTAGGTTGTGCATCGAGTCTATGGCTGACGCTACCTGCGCCTGTCGTAACACTTTGTGGAAAAAGAGGGTGGCTATTTCCTCAGCGGTGATCTGTTTTTTTTTGTAGGGCAGAGAATTACCCCCTTAGTAAGCCCATGGTCGACCACGACCAACTGGCTGTCAAAACTGTTGGACAATAGGAGGTCCGTGATAAGGTCACAGGAGAGTTGTTGAAAAGGACGAGAGGCCAGGGATTTGATTGGAGAGAGTGGTGGGATGGTGGGATGGGTGTTCACTTTGTTTTGTTGGCAGAGGGCGCAACCCTTGACATAGCGGCGGACCTAAGTAGTGAGGCCAGGCCACCAAAAGTCATGAGCAACCAATTGTCAGGTTTTGAGATATCCAGGGTGGCCGGCAGTGGGATGGTCATGGGCACGTGCAATGACCAAGAGGTGGTCAGGTTCGGGGACGTAGACGCGGTCACAATAGCAAAGGAGGTTCTCTCTGAATTGCCAGTCAGAGAGGCGGTTGCAAAGGTTGGGAGCTGCGACAGGTCCCTCGAGGTCGGCGCAAAGGTGAGTGACCAATTCATCATCAGCAGAGTGTTTCTGGATGGCAGTTGCGAGGATGGAGTCAACTATGCGGACGAAGAGAGTCTCGGGGAGGAGGGTGACAGCTTGATTGTCAGACTCAGACGAGAGTCTGTCAGGGCAGCAGGAGAGGGCATCAGGTCCAGAGAGTAGGGAGCCTGGGACATGCATTATTTTAAGGTCAAAATCTGTGAGGTCGAGGAGCCATCATGCCTGGTGACGGTTGAGATTCTGGGGTTGTCAGAAGTACGTCAGATTTTTATGGTCAGTGAAGACCTGCACCGGGTGTTGTGATCCTCGGAGGTAGTGGCGCCATGCTTTGAGAGCTCTGATGATGGCTAGGAGTTCTCAGTCAAAGATGTCATAGTTTCGTTCTGCAGGGGAGAACGATTGAGAGAGATAAGAACAGGGGTGCCAATCCCCATTCAAATCTGTCTGGAGGAGAATAGCTCTGGTGGCATCTCGTGATGCATCAGTGGCAACTGCGAAAGGTCTGGAGAGGTCCAGGAGGTGGAGGATAGATCGAGAGAGGAAGAGCCTCTTGAGCTCATCAAAGGAGGTTTGGCATTGGGAGGTCCAAAGCCATGCAGCGGTTTTCTTGGTCAAGTCGATGAGGGGGCGGGCGACGTCAGAGTAGGAAGGTATGAAGCACCAGTAGAAATTTGCGAATTCAAGGAATGAATGCACGTCCTTGACTTTTTTTGAAGTGGGCCAGGAGGCGATTCTGTCAAGCTTGATGGGATCCATAGCAAGCTTGTCTGGCTTGACAATCATGCTGAGGTATTCTACCTCAGGAGTTGTGAACTTGCATTTGTTGAGGTGTAGATGGAGGTCCAATTCCATCATTCGTTGGAGGACATAGCAGGTGCGTTCGGTATGGGATTCATTGTCTGGGGAGAAGATGAGCAGGTCATCCATGTAGATGACGAGCCACCCTTCAGCGATCATATCTCTGAACGAGTCATTCATAAAGCACTGGAAGGTCGACAGGGAGTTGTTCATGCTGAAGAACATGACCATGGATTTGAAGAGGCCTTTGTGGGTAATAAAAGCACCTTTCCATTGATGCCCGTCTTTGATGCATACATTGTTATATCCCCAATGGACATCGAACTTGGTGAAAACGTTAGCTCCTTTGAGCTTATCGACGAGGTCAGAGATGAGGGGTAAGGGGTAGGCATCACGGGTGGTATGTTCATTCAGGTACCTGTAGTCCTGGCATGGATGAAGTTTATCATCTTTCTTCTTGACGAAGAAAAAGGGGGAGGCTTGTGAGGATTTGGAGGGGCGAATTTTCCCAGAGCGAAGGTTTTCATCTAAGAAGGCTTCAGTTGCCTTCTGCTCTTCTGGAGACAGGGGGTAGATTTTCCCAATCTTTGGAACAAAGGAATTGTCGAGGTTGATCTCGTGGTCGTAGAGTTATGACGGGGGAAGGGACTCGCAGTCTTTTTCTTCAAAAACTTTGGTGAAGTCCGAGTACTCTGGGGGTAGGGTGACTTTTTGAGTCTGAGTTCCAGCTTTCTCCACAAGTTTGGTAGCTTCGGAGTAGCAGGCGATGGTAGCTGAGGGCAGGATGTATGGTTCTCCTCGAGTAATGTGGTTGATCGAGTAATGGCTAAGGGTTTGATGATGCCATTGTTTCTCGGACTGGATGTCCAAGTACGCATGTAGGTGCCTATGGGTTTCGGGGGTCGTGTTGATGCACCGAATCGAAGTTTCCCCAAAGCCTCGTAGAGGTGGGGTGTGGTAGTGAGAATCGTGTCACTTCTGGTCAGCGACATAGGTGTGGTAAAGGTCTGCGGATTGGTCGAGGGACTCAGGGATCAAGATAGTTTGTTTTTCCCAGTCGATCGTGGGGTTGGCGAGGCAAAGCCAAGGTAGGCCGAGGATAACGTTTTCTTTACCACAGTTCATTAGGTAAAATAGCACCGTTTGGGTGACTCCTTCTCCGACGGGATATCTCCATTAGAGTTCGCTGATTGATCCACGTTGTGAATGTGGATGGATTGTTTGAGGCAGATATGAGGGAGTCGATGTTTTCAGGCAAAGGCCCAATCAAGACAAGAGATTTCTGCTCCTGAGTCAATGAGAGCGGGGGAGTTGACAACTTTCATGGTGTGCGATGGTACCATGAGCTGAATGGGGATATGCATAGCTCTATTTGATGTGGATACTAGTACAGGCACACAAGAAACAAAACATTGGGGAGGTACTTGCATTGAAGGAGTCCTCCCTTTCAAAAATCCTTTACCCCTACTGCTTCTACATGGACATCTTCATTGTCTTCATCCATAAGACCTGGTATCTCTTCTTCAGCTTTGGCAACCTTCTGGTCAGCTTTGGGATGTGGAGGAAGATCTTTGAAGGTTGGGCATTTGTTGGAGAAGTGGCCCGATTTTCTACAGTGGAGGCAGAGTCCTTGTTTGAAACAGCATTCTCGCTCTTCAGGGGTGAGTTTGGGGATGTGGATGGCATCCACATCCATGGCATTGGGATCTTTGTTGTGGGGGGTCTGAGTGGGACGGGGGATGAAGGTGGGGGTCGAGGAATGCTTGTGCTGGTGGGCGACAAGCTTAGTGTGTTTGTATTGGTCATCAAGATGAGAGGCATTCTTGATCCAGTTGTTGATGGTGGTAGGGATGGTGTCTATAAGGTACACCTTTTCTGAGAGTGAGGGGGGGATGCTGGTCAAGAAGTAGTGGCAGATGGTGACTGCCTCATTAAGTCCTGCTAAGCTGACTTGATTGCAGAACTCCGAGATGTACTGGCTGAGAGATGGTTGGAAGGTTCCATCGCATCATTCATTGACATGATAGGTGGCCAACCAGGTCAGGGCATTGGCGGCAGTGTTGGGGCTCTCAAAATAAGCCTTGAACTTCTTGATGAACTCGTCCCAAGACCCTAAGGTCATGTTGGTTCCTCGCATGCTTTCCTCTGTAAAGGTGTCGGCCCAGGTAAGGGCACTCCTGTCATTCATAAACGACAGGGTGAATCCTATCTTCTTTTCATCTGTGGAGTAGACGTTGACGTTTACGGCGAGGTACCATTGGACCAAGCGAAGCCAGGGCATGGCATCACATTGTTTGCCTGAAAAGGCCTTTGGTTGGGCAAGGCGAAGTTCGGTGGGTTTGAAAGACATCGGGGGTGCAGGGTTTGGGCTAGGTGGTGAAGGGGGCATAGTGGTTCCAGAGCTAGGACTAGGGGGCATGGTGGACCTCCAAGATGAGGAAGTTGCAATGGGTGGTGGTGGTGGGTGGGGGCGCCGCTTCAAAGGTGACAGAGGGGCCGAAATGGCTGCGATCTACAGCAATGGTAGTCGCGTTTCAAAGAGCTTGAGCCTTTTGTTATGACAGGTGTGGGTAGTGTCAGCTGCAGACTCGATGCGCAACCTAAAGCTGCAAGGCAAAGACAAGGGACGTAGGTCTTGAGTGCAATGCACAGAGACTGGTTACTACTCTGCCTTGGCGAGTATGTAGTAACATTAAAGATGAAGTGAGAGTATCCTCGAGCAAAGACGCTGTGAGGTCAAGTATTACGAGGGGAGAGCAGAGGGGAGCGAGAGGGTCAAAGACACAATAGATTGCTATCTCGAGTAGGCTCAAGCTAAGGTTACACCACTTGTGCTACACCCTATTTATATGTAAAGAGTCCTGCACATGGACCAAGCAGTACTACGGCTCGATAAGAGAGAAACCCAAACAAGGCAACTAGAGGGAAGGGGAAGTGAGTCATACACAGCGTGAAATGAGTCAGAAAGCTGTGTGTGATAGAACTACATGGAATGTCATAGAACGCATGAGTCACAGATAAGAGATAAGAAAGCGCACAGCCATGAATGCTGACTAAGGAGAAGGGCTGTGCGTGTTTAAGTAATACAAGACAAAAGAGAGCGAAAAGAAAGGGAAATGGGGCCAATCGTAACACGGTGATTTGGGGATGTCCATGCATCTGTTGTGAAGCTCAATTTGCCATCGTAACTCTGGTACATTTATCCATCAGTTATATAGATTCATTGTCAGTATATTGATACACACCGCCAACATTTTAGCAATCCGTTGACGTGTGCAGCCGAAAATGTGTCAGACATCACAGGAGACCGTTTCAGGTGAGGGTATGTAGTATTCAGGGCGTCCCGTTTTCATTAACATCAAAAATCCTTGGTCTTTGACAATCTAAAATGGCTGCAGGTCCTTGGCAACCCATCTGACAATACAAGCGCTGGACAAGTTCATCAGTACCCATAGGAGATTCAGTCCCCTATCAATGCACATACCGTGTCTCCGTGTGGGTCATCTGACAGTTACTGTAAGTTACTTCCCCCTTTCCCTTTTTCTCAAATGCAGCATTGATTGAACCACTGCGTAGGATGCTCTTGACAATCTTGGTGTGAATGTCATCCAAATTCTTGGCCTGAACAGCAGCATTGAGTGCTTCATTGCCCCAGCAGGTACGTACATGCTTGCACATGTTTCCAGTGGACCATGCATCCTTTATGTCCAAGTACCATCTAATCCTTGTCTTGCATCCACAGTTGCAGCATTTGAACTCGTGGGCCCGATGGCCATTGATGGCTTGGATCTTTGGAGTGGATTCAAAAAATGCATACACAGGTGAGGTCCAGTCCTTCACGAGGCGCTCTGATACAAATTACAAATTACAGGGAGTCAAGGTCCAAGGATTTGGATTACAACGTACTCAATTCATCCTCAGGAGTCTTGTCACTAGACTTGTCATTGGTGGACACAGCCTCTTGGAAGGTGCTTGCATCAAGAACTATGCCACTTTCCTCATCGCTGGAATTGCTTGCCATGTTGGGTTGAGTGACAGGACTGAGGCTTCTATGCATGACTCTTTCTCCATTTTTACATTTTTTCGAAGGCATGTGCTGATCATGATTGGCTACAGCATCGCTAGTTGCTTGCTGCTTCTATGGGATGACAGGGTTTTCTGCAGCAGCCTTGGCCCTTTCTGTCATGCGCTTGACATGTTTGGAGAGTTCCATGGTTGTATTAGGTGAGCAGAAGGCATATGGTAATAGAATTTATGTTTGTACTTTATTTGTTTTGGTTAGTAGAATGTAAACTGGTTTGTTGTCAAACCAGTTGTAGTATTTTCTGAGTTTATCGAGGCCATGTTGTATTGCATGTCAATATGCTGAAAACCGTGTGCGCTCAAGCACACATGCTTAACCTAATGATTCTTAATCCATTCCTATTCTCTACTATCCACACAGTCAGCCTCATTCCCATCCAACATTTCAAAGTAGGCACTCACTGTTTCTAGGCCATATTGGATATTTTATCTGGGAATAGCATGCTTGAGTAAGCCAGTTAGCTGTAAACATGTTGAATACATGAGGCCTCCACTAAGCTTAGACTGGTCCTTTTGAAACTGGTTGCAACCAGTTACAACTATCACAAAGACCAATTAGGACTGGTTGCACAAGGACTGGTTCAGTTTAACTGATTTTCATTTAAATACTGCAACTGGTCTTGGTCCGGTCTTTTCCAAAATAGGAAAAAGACCGGACCGGACTTTCAAACACTATTAGTATAAGTTCAGAATAGAATTTGCATTTTAACCCGTGAATCTGTATTGAGGGTATGGATTGTGATATGGGTGTCACTAAGTGACACCCACATCCATACCCTTGAGACACCCATACCAAAACCCTCAATGGTTACCCATACCCATGCCAATCTCTAGTGACAACAAGAAATGAGGAATGAGTACCCTTGAGCAAAGACACTGCAAGGTCAAGTAAATTAGAGAAGAGTGAGAAAAGTGAGTGAGAGGTTCAAAGACATAATAGATTGCTATCTCAAGTAGGCTCAAGCTGCCTTAAATTAAAGTATCTATACACTATTTATACATAAGGAGTCCTACATACAGATCAAGCTATGTGTGCAACTGAAATAAGGAATTGATGATAAGAGAGAAGTGAGGTGCTGCTAAAGAAATGAGTAAGAAAGGCAGTGGTTCTAAGAATACACAAAATAAAAGATAAGAAATGAAAGAGGCACCATGTTGTGCTCTGAATGATGCATTAACTCTCATGCTTACATGCCTGAGCAGTTATTGCTAATTGAAGAGTCATAAGATGATGGACAGTAGGATTTTGTGCTGCATGAACTGAATATAAAATCCCACACCCTCATCAGCAGGCTGTGAGAATCAATATGCCTGGACTGTTCCTCTCATTACATTGCTATACTGCTTCCTGCAGCTTTGCATTGCCATTTGTTATAATAACTGCTTGTATGGGCCAATAAGATGGCTATTTTCTTCTATCTCTCTACTGCAAACTGGACTCAGAAGTGAGTGTGGTATATGCACAATATTTTTTCTATAATATATAGCTTAGTGGACCTTCTACATATGCTAAACAATGATTATCAATTATCAGATCCTGTCTTATCATGTCACTATAATGTCATCTCATTCCTTATAGATGTGTGCTCACATCTATTTGTTTTTCAGTTCTCTCACCTCACCTCATAGCCTCTTCTTACACTTTATACAGCATCATTGGCATTCATGTAAATATATTTAGTTCAGTTTCCACTGCCAGAGAATATATTAAGCTTATGTCTAAAAACAATAAACATAACATGATAAAATGCAGATTTATTAAGCTGGAGCCAGTTTGGGCTGACAATATGATATATGATATACAACATATGACTTACAATGATAATATATTACCATATGACATACAGTGACTCCAAAAACCGTTCCAATGCCTAACCCCAAACCGGGGCGCGAAGCGCCCCGCAATCACCTGTGGGAATCTCACTTAGCTTTGGTGGGGACAAATAAAGTACAAACCCTTGGCTAC
>JBBPUL010000596.1:0-17404 GCA_038094675.1 Spongispora temasekensis | reverse complement strand
GGCGCTGCCGCTCTGTGGCGGAGCCTGTTGTTGCTTTTATTCGACCGACTCCTTCTCTCTCAACGACTGCTGTATCGCCTTCAACATATACACGGGAAGATGGACCAGACACTCCAAAGCGTGTATGTAAAAGTGCACAGCCTTCAACATAGCGGCGGACTTAGGCAGCGAGACCAGGCCACCAAAAATCATGTGCAATGAGTTGGTGCATTTTTAGGTATCCGGGGTGGCCGGCAGAGGGGTGGTCATGAGTGCGTGCAATGATGGTGATGTGATCAGGCTCGGGGACATAGACATGGTTAGTGATCTGCCGGCCCGGCCTGCAAGCCGCCAAGCCACTCAAGCTGAGCCCTTAGGGCTGGGCCCAAGCCGGGCCGTCATAGGGGCCTGAGGCAGCCCGGGGCTCGGCCTCGGGTTTAGTAAAGCCGAAGCCGAGCCGTAGAGCCATCAAAGCCGTGGCCTGCACAGCCTTCCCGGCTTCCATGTCAGCTCAGACCTGTCCTCGCCCGTCCCCGCCCTGCAACATGCATGCTGCACACATGCACACACGCGCACGCTGCATGCGCTCACCCTGGACCCATCCTCGCCTTCCCTTGGCATGCTGTATGCATGCACACATGCGCGTGACGCGGCGCGTCCTCGCCCGCTCTCATCTTGCAATGCATGCACACACTCACCCGGAACCATCGTCTCGCAACGCGGGCGCTGCATTCACTCACCTCGGACCCAACCTCACCCGCCCTCGCCTCACAACGTGCGTGCTGCATGCATGCATGCCCTTATCCCAGACCCATCCTCGCCCGCCCCGTCTTGCAATGTGCACACTGCAAGCATGCATGCACGTCGCAATGCTGACAGCGCATGCATTGATGACAGCACGCCGACCAAGTAAACCAACGTGGCAATGTGTGCATGTGCGAAGATGACCATGATGCGCTACCAAATGCGTCAACTGGCGCGACGGCAACCATAACGACGACGGCAATGCGCCCACACGTGCATGCGCAGGCGAATATGAGATGCGCTACCAAACAGTTGGCGCGATGGCAGCCACGATGACGACGACGATGACAGCAACAAGTCAGGCAATGCGCCGCATGCGTGCGAAGATGACGACGACAAGCACTACTAAATGTGCCAACTGGCCGAGTCAAGCAATGCATCCGCACATGAAGGCGGTGGCAACGAAGCAACGTGCTGCATGCAAAGATGACGACTAGTACGTGCTACCGAACGCGCCAGCTGACGAACATCCATGGTGGTGGATACTGCCCCAGATCCGGATGAAGCCAAGTCCAATGACGAGGCTGATGAAGGGGTCATTGACGATGACAAGTGGGACAGTTAGGAGCTCAGTGTAGTAGCTAGCTACCATATGTAGTAAAAATGACTTATCCTCTCGAGGCCATGGCTCGAGCCTAAGCCGTAGCTTCTAGGCTGGGCCGGGCCATCATTTAGGGCTTTGGGCAGCTCAAGGCCCGGCCTGTGATTTCGACAGGCCCAAGCCCCCTCAAGCCAAGCCCAAGCTGCGACTTTCAGGCCAAGCTGGGCCAGCAGATCACTAGACATGGTTGTAATAACAAAGGAGGTTTTCTGTAAACTGCCAGTCTGAAAGGCAGTTGCAGAGGTTAGGGGTAGTGACTGGGCCTTCAAGGTCAGTGTGGAGGTGAGTGATGAGGTCATCAAAGTTAGCAGAGTGTTTTTGAATGGTGGTGGCCAGGACGGAGTTGACTACTCAGATGAAGAGGATCTCTGGAAGAAGGGTAATGGCTTGGTTGTCTAATTTGGATGAGAGTCAGTCAGGGCAGCGGGAGAGGGCATCGGGACCAGAGAGTAGGGAGCTAGGGATATGGGTCATCTTGAGATCAAAGTCAGCAAGATCGAGAAGCCAATGCACTTGTCAGCAGTTGAGGTTTTGTGGCTGATGGAAATATGTCAGGTTCTTGTGGTCAGTGAAGACCTGTATGGAGAATTGGGAACCTCAGAGGTAGTGACACCAAGATTTGAGGGTGCAGATGATGGCTAAGAGTTTGCAGTCAAAGATATTGTAGTTTCATTCTGCTGGGAAGAACAATTGTGAGAGGTAGATGCCAATCCCTGTTTGAATCAGTTTGTAGAAGGATAGCACCAGTGGCATTGCGTGATGCATCAGTGGCTACTGCAAAAGGTCTAGGAGATGAAGGATTGATTGCAAGAGAAACTTTTAAGCTCATCAAAGAAGGTTTGGCACTGGGGTGTCCAAGAGACTCACAGTACTTTTCTTCGAAAACCTTGGCAAAGTCAGAGTATTCTGGAGGTAGGGTGATGTCCTGGTTTTGAGTTCCCACTTTTTCCACAAGTTTGGTGGCTTCAGAATAATGGGCGATGGTGGCAGAGGGCAGGATGTATGGACCTCCTCAGGTGATGCAGTTGATGGAGTAATGGCTGAGGGTCTGGCATTGCCATTGTTTTTTGGATTGGATGTCTAGGTATGCATGCAAGTGTCTGTGGGTTTCAGGCAATGTGTTGACACACTGGATCAAAGTTTCCCCAAAGCCTTGGAGAGGTGGGGCATGGTAGTGGGAGTCATGTTGCTTTTGGTCAGCAATGTAGGTGTGGTATAGGTCTATGGATTGATCAAAGACCTTGGAGACAGAGATGGTTTGCTTTTCCTAATTGATCGTGGGATTAGCAAGGTGAAGCCAAGGGAGGCCAAGGATGCCATTTTCCTTGCTGCAGTTTATTAGATAGAAGAGGACCTTTTAAGTGACCTCTTCTCTGATGGAGATGTAGAGTTCGGTGGAGAATAAGATATCTCCATTGGAGTTTGCAGATTGATCCACGTTATGGACATGGATTGGTTAGTCGAGGCAGGTGTGGGGTAGTCTGTGTTTTTGGGCAAAGGCCCAGTCAAGGCAAGAGATCTCTGATCTGGAGTCAATAAGAGCAGGGGAGTTGACGACTTTCATAGTGGGCGAGGGTACCATGGGCTAAATGGGGATATGCATAGCTCTATTGGATGTTGATACCAGTACAGGTGCACAAGAAACAGAATGTTGGGGAGGTACTTGCATCGAAGAAGTCCTCCCTTTCAAAAATCCTTAACCTCCACTACCTCTATATGGATTTTTTCATTGTTATTCTCATCCATGAGGCCTGGTATTTCTTCTTCAGCTTTAGCAACCTTTTGGTCAGTTTTGGGGCATAGAGGAAGATCCTTGAAGGTGGGGCACTTATTGGAGAAGTGGCTCAATTTTCTACAGTAAAGGCAGAGTCCTTGTTTGAAGCAGCATTTGCACTCTTTGGGGGTGAGTTTTGGGATGTGGATGGCATCCACATCCATGGCATTGGAGTCTTTGTCTTTGTCGCAGGAGGTCTGAGTGAGGTGAGGAATGAAGGTGGGGGTTGAAGAGTGCTTGTGCTGGCAGGTAACAAGCTTAGCACATTTGTGCTGGTCATCGAGACAAGAGGCATTCTTGATCCAATCATCAATGGTCGAGGGGACAGTGTCCATGAGGTACACCTTTTCAGAGAGTGAGTGGGGAATGCCCATAGAGAAGTAATGGCAGATGGTAGCTGCCTTGTTGAGCCCTGCAAGGCTGACCTGGTTACAGAACTCTGAGATGTATTGACTAAAGGATGGTTGGAAGATTCCATCACATCATTCATTGACATAGGTGGCCAACCAGGTTAAAGCATTGGCAGTGGTGTTGGGGCTCTCAAAGTGAGCCTTGAATTTCTTAATGAACTTGTCCCAAGACTCAAGAGTTATGTTGGTTCTTCACATACTTTCTTCTGTGAAGGTGTCTGCCCAGGTAAGGGCACTTCCATCATTCATAAACAACAGGGTGAATCCAATTTTCTTTTCATTGGTGGAGTAGACATCGATGTTTACAGTGAGGAGTTCCTGTGCCATGCATGTACCTTGGAATGCATATGCATCATGAACACTTCCAGGGTGGCCCAGGCCATAGTCTACCACAAGGAGGTTGTGTGGCATGACTACAAGCTGTGGTCATGTTACTTATAATTAATAGATAGTTGTATCTTAAGTGCTTATCTGGCAATTCAGTGAGTATCTCCCCTTTTGATCAACAAATGTGTCACCATATAGTGACAGTTTTTCAAACAGGTTAAATATTGTCCCATCAGCCATGAAAATTCCACCCTTCCATGTAGCACAAGACTTCACCTCTACAAACATCCATGCCAGCTCCACATTGACCGAGTCTGCCAATGGAATGGAAATAAATTCATCATGTTGTGCCAGAATCACTGCCATGACATGGTTAGTGCAGTTTACTACTGATTCAGCACTAATGCCTGCCCACTGGGCAACATCCTCTGCTGCTATGGCATTCCTGTAGTGTTCTACTCAATTCAAAAAGATTGCAAGTTGAATCACAATTGGCAGCTGTAGGTAGGTCAGACCGGTATAAAAAACATCATGGCCACTAATTTACTCTAGGATGCAATCAAAGACATCGGGATTGATGTGCACTTTTTTCTGAAACAAACCAGGTTGGAAGTTGGCAAAATGTTCAAGGAGGGGAAGCTGCGATGCTTGTATTTGAGGTATGCCAATTCAGTTTATAATGCATGAGGCTTTAATCTTGTCCTTGAGCACTTTAATCGCTACCAACAGGTTTGTGTAATGCTTTTCCCTGCTGTCCATTGAGTCTGTCTCTTCTGCACTAGATTCATTATCAGATAGGAATGGGGTAGGTGGGGTAGGTGGGATGGGGAAGAAGACAAAGGTATGTTCATTGCTATCATCGTCATCACCAGAGCTGCTAGTAGTATCATCTGATTCATCCAGGCACCGCTGCAGGTTCTTGAGTTTTGCGGATATGACTCGATACTCCAATGCATCAAGCCTGGTCAGCAGCTGTTGTTTCATGGAGGCTTGAGGCATTGTGGTAGTGGGAGTCAAGCTGATTGAAGCAGTCATTATCATTTTTCCCCCATTCAATCATAGCTATTTTTGTCTCAAATGAATGAACATGTTACAACAGGCATGGGTAGCATTGGCCATAGACTCAATGCACAACCTAAAGCTGCAAGACGAAGATGAGGGGCATAGGTCCTGAGCACAATGCACAGAGACTAGTCACTACTCCACCTAGGTGAGTATGTAGCAATGTCGAAGATGAAGACAGAGTATCCTCGAGCGAAGACACTGTGAGGCCAAGTGGTTCATAGGGAGAGCAAGGAGAAGCAAGAGGGTCAAAGATGTAATAGATTGCTATCTTGAGTAGGCTCAAGCTAAAGATACACTGCTTGTGCTACTCCCTATTTATATGTAAGAGTCCTGCACACAGACCAAGTGGTGCTACAGCTCAATAAGAGAGGGATCCAAAAGGGGTAACTGGAGATAAGAGAGATAAGTCATGCATAGCATGAAATGAGTCAGAAAGCTGTGTATGATAGAACTACATGGAACATCATGGAATGTCTGAGTCAGTGATGGGAGATAAGGAAAGTGCACAGCCATAACCTTGACTAATGGAAGGGCTGTGCATATGTTAAGTAATACAGAGTAAATAAGAAACAAGGATGACAAGAAAAAGGGCTGATCATAACATAAGTACACAAGCTCAAACCTATGTGATAAAACATTTCTCAGTGAAGTGCAAGGACCACTTGGTCGGCCGACAATGACGATGTTCAGGAACCAATAGAGGCAGTCCTATTATTATGATGCAACCTAACCTAGACTCGAGTAAGGGTGAAGTCCACATGTAATGATGGATGAAAAGGAGGGATGAAGGAAGAGATACCAGCAAACATGTGTAACAGTTGGTGCTGGGTTGATGTTCTTGCACTCAGAGGTTGCAAGCTGGTGTTGGCTATCCAGCTATGTCATCGATGAGGGCAGGAAATGAGTCATAAGAGAAGATTCTCCCTTATATGACAACACTTGTGATAATAGGACTGGGGAGCAACTACCACAAGTATGCTACCTTATATACTACTGACTATCATGCACAGACTAAGTACAGAAGGGCTACTCTAAAGCTACTTAGTAAGTATAATGTCATACATCAGTCAGCAATAATGTTACAGTGACATCATGGTCCAGACCATATGTCATAGGTCATGTGATACCAGTCTAGGCCTACAGATAAGATAGGCACTGCATGAGATAAGATAAGATAAGATTGACACCAAAGATAAGATGAGAAGAAATGACATGGCAGCCAATTACAACAGTGCAGTGGCTCCTGCACACAGGGGGTGCACATCCAAGTAGACCCAGTAGACCCCATAGTATAAGCATGGTCTATATAGTATTTTTACCCCCTTGGTAATACTACATAGCAAACTTGAAGTGTCATAATTACTTTATAGTGCTATGTAGTGTATATAGTCGTGATATTCATCTGCGCTATTAGGCAGCTATTATACATCTATTTTGGGGTTATTATGGACCCATAGAGTAGCTGGAAAATAGTCCATAAATTGTCACTCCGATCATGTTTCTGACTGGGCCGAATGGCCTAACTTGATTATATAATGTTTCTTGTTGAAATACACTAAGTCCAAACACACATTCATTCTGTTACGATTGGCCCCTTTTCTTTCTTTCTTTGATCTCATTTCTCTCATCTTGTATTACTTAAAATACACACAGCCTTTCTATTAGTCAGTGTTACAGCTGTGCATTCCCCTTATCTCTTATCCATGACTCATATGTTCCATCATATTCCATGTAGTTCTATCATGCATAGCCTTTTGACTCATTTTATGCTGTGCATGACTCATTTCCCTTATCTCCAGTCACCACTTTTGGATTCCTCTCTTATCGAGCTGTAGCACTGCTTGGTCTGTGCACAGGACTCCTACATATAAATAGAGTGTAGTATGTAGTACAAGCAGTGTAACCTTAGCTTGAGCCTACTCGAGATAGCAATCTATTGCATCTTTGACCCTCTCACTCTCCTCTGCTCTCTCTTTGAACCACTTGGCCTTGCAGCATCTTCGCTCAAAGATACTCCACCTTCATCTTCGACATCGCTACATACTTGCCAAGGTGGAGTAGTGACTAGTCTCTGTGCATTGTGCTCAGGACCTATGCCCCTCATCTTTGTCTTGCAGCTTTAGGTTGCACATTGAGTCTATGGCTGATGCTACCCATGCCTGTTATAACAAAAGGCTCAAGCTCTTCGAACACAACTACCCTTACTGTAGCTTACAGCAATTTCAGCCCCTCTCTCACCTCTGAAGTGGCACTCCTGCCCACCACCACCACCCATCACAACCTCTTCCTCTTGGAGGTCTACTATGCCCCCTAGCCCCAGCTCTGGAACTACCATGCCCCCTTCACCACCCAGCCCAAACACTGCATCCCCAATGTCTTCCAAGTCCACCAAACTCTGCCTCACCCAACCAAAGGCCTTCTCAGGCAAACAATGTGATGCCATACCCTGGCTTCACTCAGTACAACAATACCTCGCCGTGAACGTCGATGTCTACTCTACGGATGAAAAGAAGATAGATGATAGGTTTCACCCTGTCATTTATGAATGATGGAAGTGCCCTCACCTGGGCAGACACCTTCACAGAGGAAAGCATGCGAGGGATCAATATGACCCTAGGGTTTTAGGATGAGTTCATTAAGAAGTTCAAGGCTCACTTCGAAAGCCTCAACACTGCCACCAATGCTTTGACCTGGTTGGCCACCTATCATATCAATGAGTGGCACAATGGAACCTTCCAACCTTCTCTCAGCCAGTACATCTCAGAATTCCACAACCAGGTCAGCCTGGTAGGGCTCAATGAGGCAGCTACCATCTGCCACTACTTCTCAATGGGCATTCTTCCTTTGCTCTCTGAAAAGGTGTACCTTATAGATACTGTTCCTACTATCATTGACAATTGAATAAAGAATGCCTCTTGTCTTGATGATCAGCACAAATGTGCTAAGCTTGTTGCCTGCCAGCACAAGCACTCCTCGACCCCCACCTTTGTTTCTTGCCCCACTCAGACCCCTCGTGACAAAGACATGGATGTGGATGCTGTCCACATTCCAAAACTCACCTCTGAAGAGTGTGAACCCTGCTTCAAACAAGGACTCTGCCTTCACTGCCGAAAATCAGGCCACTTTTCCAATAAGTGCCCCACCTACAAAGACCTTCCTTCATGCCCAAAAACCAACTGAAAGGCTGCCAAAGCAGAAGAAGAAATACCCAGTCTTATGGATGAGGATGATGATAAAGAGATCCATGTGGAAGTGGTAGGGATTAAGGATTTTTGAAAGGGAGGACTCCTTCGATGCAAGTATCTCCCCAATGTCTCATCTATTGTGTGCCTATACTAGTATCCACATCAAATAGAGCTATGTGTATCCCCATTCAGCTCGTGGTACCCTTGCACACCATGAAAGTTGTTGACTCCCCTGCTCTCATTGACTCTGGAGCAGAAATCTCCTGCCTCAACTAGGCTTTTGCCTGAAAACACTGACTCTCTTACACCTGCCTTGAACAACCAATCTGTGTTTGCAACGTGGATCAATCAGCAAACTCAAATGGAGACATCTTGTTCTCCACCGAGCTCTACGTCTCTGTTGGGGAAGGGGTTACCCAAAAGGTCCTCTTCTACCTCATGAACTGTGGCAAAGAAAATGTCATCCTCAGCCTTTCCTGGCTTCACCTTGCCAATCCTAATATTGATTGGGAAAAACAAACTATCTTCATTCCTGAGGTCCTAGATCAATCTGTGGACCTATACCATACCTATGTCACTGATCAAAAGTGACATGACTTCCACTACCATGCTCCACCTCTCCAAGGCTTCAGAGAAACTTCAATCTGGTGCATCAATACAACATCCGAAACCCACAGGCACCTGCACATGTACCTAGACATCCAATCTGAGAAGCAGTGGTAATACCAGACCCTCAACCACTATTCTATCAACCACATCACTCAAGGAGGACCATACATCCTACCTTCTGCCACCATCGCCTGCTACTTTGAAGCTACTAAGCTCGTGAAGAAGGCAGAAACCCAGACCCAGGATGTCACCTTGCCTTCCGAGTACTTAGACTTTGCCAAGGTCTTTGAAGAAAAAGACTGCAAATCCCTTCCTCCATCTCGGCCCAATGATCATGAGATCAACCTCGATGATTCCTTTATTCCAAAAATCAGGAAGATCTATCCTTTATCCCCTGAAGAATAAAAAGCCACTAAAGCCTTTCTAGATGAGAACCTTCACTTCAGAAAGATTCACCCCTCCAAGTCTCTGCAGGCCTCCCCTTTCTTCTTCATCAAAAAGAAAGATGGCAAGCTCCATCCATGCCAGGACTACCGGTACTTGAATGAACACACCATCCGCAACACATACCCCCTACCTCTCATCTCCGACCTCATCGACAAGCTCAAGAGAACTAATGTCTTTACCAAATTTGACGTTCACTGGAGGTACAATAATATATGCATCAAGGACGGACATCAATGGAAAGGTGCTTTCATCACCCATAAAGGCCTGTTTGAACCAATGGTCATGTTCTTTGGCATGAACAACTCCCCCTCAACCTTCCAGCATTTCATGAATGACTCGTTCAGAGACATGATTGCCAAAGGATGGCTTGTCATCTATATGGATGACTTGCTCATTTTCTCCCCTAACAATGAGTCCCATACAGAATGAACCCACCACGTCCTTCAATGAATGATGGAGCTAGACCTTTATCTACATCTTAGCAAATGCAAGTTCACCACCCCGGAGGTAGAATACCTCAGTATGATTGTCAAACCAGGTGAACTTGCTATGGATCCTGTCAAGCTCGATGGGATTGCTTCATGGCCAATCCTAAAAAAAGTCAAGGATGTGCGTTTCTTTCTAGAATTTGCCAACTTTTATTGGCATTTCATCCCCTCTTACTCTGACGTCGCCCACCCACTCATTGACCTCATGAAGAAAACCACAGCCTGGCTCTAGACCTCCCAACACCAACACTCCTTCGATAAGCTCAAGAAGCTCTTCCTCTCATGACTTATCCTTTGCCTCCCAGACCTCTCTAGACCCTTCGCAGTAGCTACTGACGCATCACGCAACACCACTGGTGCTATTCTTCCACAGACTGACTCAAATGGGGATTGGCACCCCTATTCCTACCTCTCTCAGTTGATCTCCCCTGCAGAATGAAACTATGACATCTTCGACCAAGAGCTCCTGGCCATCATCTGCACCCTCAAGTCTTGGTACCACTACCTCCGTGGCTCCCAATTCCTGGTCCAGGTCTTCACTGACCATAAAAACCTAACGTATTTCCATTAGCCTCAGAATCTCAATCACCAACAAGCACACTGGCTCCTCAATCTTGTAGATTTCGATCTCAAGATGATCCACATCCCTGGCTCTTTGCTCTCCAGACCCGATGCCCTCTTCCACCACCCAGACTGACTCTCCTCTGAGTCAGATAACCAAGCCATCACTCTTCTCCTGGAAACCCTCTTTGTCTGTGTAGTTGATGCTGTCCTAACCACTGCCATCCAGAAAAACTCTGCCAATGATGAACTTGTTACCTGCCTTTGCAATAATCTTAAAGGACTCATCACTGTCCCAAACCTCCATAACCACCTCTCTGCCTGGCAATTCCGAAATGACCTTCTCTGCTACAATAGCCATGTCTATGTCCCAGAGCCCAATCACCTTGACATCATTAAATGGATGCATGACCACCCCACCGCCAGTCACCCCGGTTACCTCAAAACATGCCAACTGATTGCCCATGATTTCTGGTAGCCCGGTCTCACCACTCAAGTCTGCCGATACATCGAGGGCTGTGCCATCTGCCGACAGAACAAGGCTAACACCCATCCCACTGTTCTCCCGCTCTCCTTGATTAAATCTCTCACCTCCCACCCATTTTAACAGGTCTCCTGCAATCTTATCACCAATCTGCCTTTATCTAATGGTTTTGACAGCCTGTTGGTCATGGTCGACCATGGGCTTACTAAGAGGGTAATTCTCTGTCACACCAAGAAACATATCACTGCCAAGGGTGTAGCAACTCTCTTTTTCCACAAAGTTTACCATCGTTGGGGCCTCTACAACAAAATCATCTCCGACCATGGCCCACAATTCGCATCTACCTTCACCTGAGAACTTGGCAAACTCCTAAAGTATGACCTTTCCCTATCCACAGCATACCACCCCCAGTCTGACAGCAAAACAGAATGTGTCAACCAGGAGGTTGAAACCTACCTCTGAATCTTCTGCGGAAACAACCTGACAATGTGGGCTGATCACATTACCCATGCAGAATTCACACACAACCACCAACCTCACTCCATCACTGGAAAATCTCTGTTTTACCTCATGTATAGCTTTGAACCTCGTGCCCTCCCCATGGTCCTCACAGAAACACCACTTCTAGCCCTGGAAGAACACCTCAAGGCCTTATCCACAGCCAGGGATGAAGCACTCACCACCCATGAGCTTGCATGCCAAGTAATGACATCCCGGAATTACTGCTCATTCATCCCTTTTGCCAAGGGAGACAAGGTGTGGTTAGACGCAAAGAACCTTAATCACTGCATTGCGAACCCCAAATTTGTGCCCAAAAGAGAAGGACCCTTCATTATCATGGATGTCCTATCCCCCCTGACATATAGACTCTAACTTCTAGTGACATGGAAGATCCACCCCATGTTCCATGCTTCTCTCTTATTGCCCTATCACGAAAATAGCGTTCATAGCCCGAACTTCCCAGCTCCACCCCCAGAGCTAATAGAAGGTGAATAAGAGTATGAGATTGAGAAGGTGTTATGCCATAGGGGAACAGCCCACTCCCACATGTTCCTGATCCGATGGAAAGGATACACAGCCAAAGAAGACTCCTGGGTCCCAAAACAGAATCTAAAAAATGCAAAGTCCGCCATCCAGGAATATAAAGACCTTCACCCAAAGGCCTTTCCTTCCCCAAATAATAGCTTTCTTGCCTCATAACACCCACTATCATCTTCACCCCCTCGCCTCTCTGCTCTTCATTTACCATGTCAGATGTCTCTACCTCATCTATCTCGTCTTCCTCTTCTGTGTCCCTTTCAGTAGGGCTTGATTTCAAGAGGGCACTGGATCTGGGCTAATAGCACATACCTGATAAAAGAGTGGTGTGTCATACCTTTCAAAGGTATGCAAAGTGCACCATTGATGCTGCCACAAAAGCTGTTTAATAAAAACTTGTCAAGGGTGCATACCTTTATCATTTAAAGTCCATGCATCTGAAATATCCATCTCCAGATGTGTGTTTGTGTAGAGCATGCATTTGCAGCTCTCAAGGGGCGATTCCAGTCACTTCGGGAGCTCCGCTTTCACATGTGCTCTCAAGATACCATTAGTTGGGTGTAATGTTGTCTAATCTTGCACAACATGGTGGTCTGTTTTGAGGAGAAGCTAGGAAAGGAATCATCAGTACCTTAGGCATGTCAAGAAGTGAAGGATGCACCTACTGGTGAAGTGAACCCAATCACAATTCCTGTGGGAACACCGGGACAATAATTCTGCATAAACTTAATGCGAGATTTATTTATGGCACTGGAGAGAGATGATTATATTGTTAATCAAAGTGACTTAGAAGACTCAGATTAGTGGAAGGTGGTACAATGGATGTATTGCAAATAGAAAAACAAAACACAGATGTACACGATTTTGGGCTACAACTGAAATCAAAAAAGAAGTGGACTTCAAAAGAAAATGCTGACCAAAATGATAATAAATGTAATGGTACCGCTAGCCCACTGTACCCAATGATCCCAAAGAAGATGCTGATTCAATGTGATCATTGCCAGACATAGAAGATGGTGGGGAATTAGTGAAAGGAGAAATACCAGGAGTAAGCAATGTACCAACAATAAATGGGTAAGGGGCACAAGATTGCATGCCAAAGCCAAATGAAACAGGGACAGCAGGGTTGAAAGTGGTCCCAGTACCAAATGGTACCATAACAGCAGGGTTTATGCCTTGGGTCGCCTGCCCAGCTGCACTAGAAGCAAGGCCAGATGTCATCATTGCTGCCATCTGTTGTTGAAAGGCCATCTGCATGTGCAACAGTTTGATTTCTTGTGTGACCTTGTTTTCATCTACTCCTTGCTCAACTGAATTTTGAGCATTTTGATTTGCTCCTCATGCTTGTACCGAGCATTGGCCTGGGCTTGCTGGGCATTGCACTCCTCACACTTATCATTGAGCTTCCAGTTCTGCACAGTGAATGTGTAGCAAAGGACCTTGCTAGATGGTGCACTGGCACCACCAGATTGGCTATCATCCATCACGATATCACCACTAGCAGCCCCTTCTAGGCCGATGATCACCTTCGACATAAATGAATTTGAGGGGCTGGCTTGTTTTTTTGGTGGAGCTAGTTGCAATTTGGCTGGTGCCAGGTATTCTACTGGTGGATGAACCTGCAGAGCTAGCTGGACAGCTGTATGGGGTGTATCTCATGAAGGCACTGCATCAATCATGCACAGCCATCTTGCCTTTTGACTTTGATGAAATGGTTGGTAACTCCTCTAGCTGAGGGTCTCGTGCTCGAGCTGATGGTGACTGGGTAGAGTGAATCACATGTAATAGTTTTTTTCTTAAAATATACCAGATGAAGAGGTAAAACCTCGATCTCAGGCTTGTCATCCACATCCCCTAGTGTATTCCCATAACCCTCAACTTCCATATCATCTGGGGTATTGACAGCACCATCTATGTTTCCACCACCATCCTCTTCTTGCTGATTCACCTCTTCTTCATCAACAGCCATGGCTGACTTTGACTTTGATGGCGATTTCTTTTGGATGGACTTGAGGAAATGTTTGTCATGCTGGACATTTGGCTTTGAAGAAACAAGTTCACTATTGAATGAGAATATGTTGTTCCATATCGGATCGAGATCCTGGTAGTAAGGGAATTTTCAAATTACATCTTCTAGCAGTGGATGAGACAGGATATCATACATAAAACAAAAAATATGCACCCATGAGGTTTTGTGCTCCTGTCTCTGAGTCACCATTAGGACCAAGAGTAACACCACCCCCTGTGCTTCTGAATCGAGCACGTTGTTCACAATACTTCATTTTAAGGCTGCAGTTGCCTGAATAAGTTTCAAAGGGTATAAATGATATAAGTAAGTATGCACATTTGCAGATGATTCATCATCAAGGATGCACATTTCCCAGGATCCTGGGCATATGCAGTACTATATTCCAGATTGTTTTCAAATATATGCCTCACAACTTTCACAGCAGCAACTTCTTTTTTGTTTTTCCCAGATGGCCTATCTTCAGGGTTGAGCCTGGGAACCAGAGTAGATGATGTGCGATCATGGAAAAGGACTCAGCATGCCAGTCAGCAGCATGTGTTGTCTACTCCACAAGTAGATCACTGGCAGTACATCGATCTTCCCATGAAATCTTTGGGAAAGTAGAAGTGGTGGTGGGAGCAGGAGTGGCAGCAGGAGCAGGAGTGGTGGCAGGAGCAGGAGCAGCAGGAGGCACAGTAGCCTTAGCACCTCATCCTCAGCATTTCTTGGGGGGAGCTGATGTGCTGTCTTGCATGGTAGATAGAGGAAGACTTGATCTTGATTTTAGAATCACTCTGCTACAGAGGTAGCTGTCTGTTTGAAGTTGGAACCTTTTGGAACATCGAGGATGGATGTGGAAGGGAGGCATATTCTTTCAAAGTCCAAGTGGGACATGCCGCTCGAGGCAACATGATAATCATCCAATAAATTAAAATTTTAGTGTTGCCACAGTTCCAGAAACCACATCAGACCAAGATAATTCTCACAATAGGTTTGAGCTATATTTAAATAGTTGTATCTTAGATATCTGTTTTAAACCACCCTGAACAACATAGGATACAGTAGACTTTCTCATAACATATGAGATAGCAGTGTATAATTCTCCTAACGTATTGACATTGAGGAGCTCCTGCAGTGGTACACAGGGAAATATACAAAAATATACATAATGTATAATGTGTCAGCTTAGCATAGGGAATATACACTATGAGATGGTATTTTAGCAGGGCCTGGGCCCAACCAAGAGTGTATTAGCGTGGTCAGGATTGTATCAGACTATGAAGACAGCCCTAAACTGAGTCCAAGGTGGTCTAACTGACAGAAATAAGGCAGCAAAAATGGCTTGCCATATAATCTAAGTTCTTAGTATCCCCTCATGGCAATGATTCCAAAGTGTCAGCCTCAACCGAAGCCTGCTCCATACAAATGAAAGCCCAAAGAAAAACTTCTGAAGGGTGCTGGACCACAGTCTGCTACCAGTGCAAAACCTATGAAAAAAAAAGGTCACCAAAACCTTACTGCATCTGATTGGTTAACTGTCTTTGCATATGTCAAGGAGCACCCAGACAAAACTCAGGCAGACATTGTCAAGTTCTTTGGAACACAGGCCGAGGGTGCATTGATATTCACCCAGGCAACTCTCTCTCAAAGGCTCAAGGATCCAGAATCTGTTGAAAAACATGCACAATCAACTCCAACTGGATTGTCAAGCAAGCGAGCACGAATCGTCACTCAACCTGATTGGAGGAAGCCCTCGTTTTATGGTTTCGTAGCATGGAATTGAAAAACAAGATGATGAATGGGCCAATGTTCCTAGAGAAGCACCGACAGCTAGAAGAACAGATGGATGTTCCAGAGGTGGAGTGGTTGAAGGGAGATGGCTGGCTTGCATCATTTTGTAAAACCTACAACATCAAGGAGCGATGACGACATGGAGAGGCAGGCTCAGTGGACCAGGAGGCAGTGAAGGCAGAGTGGGAAAGAGTTTCTAAAATCTTATCAACATTTCTGGTGAAGGACAGATTCAATTTTGATGAGACAAGCTTTTTTGCCATGTGAGCTTGGAAACATTCTGAAACAGCTTTAAAAAGACTCATTGTTAATCTAGGGCTCCACCTGATCGAGGACTCACAACAAAACAAATGAGTGGGAAGAAGAAGGAGAAATTCTGCATCATGCTGAGACTTGCAGTGAATGCAGACAGAAGCAAGAAGCTGCCACTGTTCTTTATTGGCTACTCAGAAAAGCCTCCAGCAAGTGCAGGCTTCTACTACTGAAAAAACAAAAAGGCTTGGATGACGAGCGAGTTGTTTGAAGAGTACGGACCTTTCAACTCCAAGTCTCACACATTGAATCTGACACATGCGCAATCAAACAGATGGATCAAGGCACTCGACGTAAAGATGGCCATTGAGCGGCGTTACATTTGCCTTCTCATAGACAATTTCTCAGGTCACAAGATTGCATTCATTCTCCGCCACATTCAGATTGTCTTTTTTGAGCCAAATCTTACTTCGTTCGTCCAGCCCCTTGATGCTGGCATCATCTGATGCTTCAAAGCTCACTATCATCACCAATTTTGTTTACATTCAATCGATCTCGATGAAGCTGGGGAAAGAGACATCTGGAAGATCCATCTCCATGAGGCAATGTTGATGGCAACCAAAGCTTGGATGGCCATCACCATTGCAATGATCGAGCATTGCTGGAAACATACCAAAATTCAAGCAGACATGGATGTACCATTATCACACCCAGCTCATGCAGACCCCGGGGCATGGGCCATCATTCAACAATTTGCAACAAATGATTCATCTCTTCCCCAGGTCAAGGTTGCATTGCAAGAGCACCTTGGTGATCGCTATGCTTTTTCTGACTGGAGTTCAGCAGTTGATGCCATTTTGGATGCAGAGGGTGACACTGTAAGGGCTAGTGATGCAGTCAAGAGGCTTGCATCAGCGGCTTGTCAACGATCTGGTCTTGTCCTCAAGTTTTCTATACCAAGACCACCTCAGCTCGAATCGCTCAAGGAAGACCTGAAGGATTCTGTAAGGATCCTTAAGGACAATAACTGAATTTTTGGTAACCCACCTTCCATTGACGAGCTCCTTGATCCTCCCGAGGAGTGTGAAGACCTCAATTCAGCAGCGGAGATGTTCAACAGTGATGTGGAAATCATTGCAGAGGTCCGTCAATGAGAGGTGGTCCGAAACAGAGAGATCATGGAGGTGGATGATGACAAAGATGGCTCCGATGACAGGAGCTCGAAACCTATGCCAACTTCTGAGTTGGTTTTGCTTGCTGAGCAGCTCGAGGCAGGTTTTATCTCACGGGTTGACACCAGCTCTTCCTTTGAGTTTTTGCACCTCCATGCATTTCAGGCTGAACTATGTCACGAGCAGATGAAAGGTGCAAAACAGACAGTGTTGGCTGCTCACGGATTCATGAAATTAGCCTAGTTACATTGGTTTGGACACGATGCATAACAGTAATGCATATTGTTGGCGGCCTAAGACAAGCCGACCATGCCGACTCCAACATTATATAACTCCGAATTATCAAATAAGATCAGTAGTATATAAACCGTAGCGGAGATTAAAAATAATCTAAGCGCTCGTTATCTCC
>JBBPUL010000595.1:0-17453 GCA_038094675.1 Spongispora temasekensis | reverse complement strand
CTGATGGACAAGTATAGGGGATAAAAGTCATTTTGACCTGTCACTACAGACATTGTGGTCTTGTCACTACCAAGGATGATGGGTACAAACACCGAGCCATGCATTATAGCATCTTTGGCAATCACATTCTATTGTAAATGAGCAGTTTGCTGAAAATAATGGACATAACAACGTACTGCTTGCTTCCATGCCCAGTCACTGGACATGAAGTCACACCACTGGTACTCGTTGGTAGCTGAGGCGAACTCCTGATATGGACAATAGTCCATTTTGCCCACCAATTTGGGATTCCCTAGGATGTTCTTGAGAACTTCATGTGGACTATGACACTCTGAAAGATAGGATTGCACAGGTTCTTTTGCTCATCATCTCTGAGGTGTTTCCTCCCTGAGCATCTTTGCTTGTGGGCTCATACCAATGCACAGATGTGTTAAAGCAGTATGTGTACCATTTTTATTGATACAATGGCTGACGCTATAGGCTTACCAGTATCTTTGCAACTAGAGACACAGCATTGGCTCTGCAGGACTTGCACTGTGCTTAAGCTTCTTTATAGGCATGTCGAAGGAAACTATCAAAGCAGAGGCCACCGAACTCCTCAAAGACAACAGCTTCCTCTATGAACATCTTGATATAACAGATTCTCACAAGGCTTTCTCTGACTTCATTTTGCATTTACTTGTGAAGATCTACCTTCCTACAATCAAAGGCTACATCTGTGTCAGTGGCCTCGACATATTCACGCTCGAGCATACTAGCATCAAAGGAATCTTGGGTCTTTGTAGTGCCACGGTATTCTTTTTTTTTTTTTTCTATTTGCATATCTGGTATTCCTTACAACTGATGAATATCTCTGTCATAGATAAAGTGTGGTTTAAACCTGATCAGCACCCATGGAATTGAGGACCTTGTGAAATCCAGGCACATGGGACAACCTCCCCAGATCTTTGATAAACAACCTGGGAAGGCAACATCTACTAAAAACATGTTTTCTGATCAGAAGTGGGGTGATGCTACAAGATGTCTTTCTCATGTAGCCGACTGCCATAGCAATGCCCAGCTGAGCCACATTTTTGAAGTGGTGTGTTCCATTGGTCATCAGCTGGACCAGGAGGCTGTTGAGGACATGGATACAGACATGCATCAGGATGAATACACTTTAATTTGTGAGTAGCCATCTCATTTTTTGCAGTATATTTACATATTTTGCATAAAGGACCTCTTGCTGGATTTGCCACTGGTGCATCATTTTCAGTCTAGTACAGCCGGTTTGGACTATATAGTACCCTATCCATTCTTTTCATTCTATTAGTGCTAATTTGCTACTATGATGCATTTTAATAAAGTGGTTGAAAGTGCTAAAGTGCATGTGATCAGCAAAGCAACAAAGCTCGAAAGTGCTAAAGTTCAAAAGTCCAAAAGTGTGAAAGCAGCTGTAAAGCAACTTTAAAGATGTGGGACCTGCTTTCAAAGCACTAATTTACTTTGCGTGACTTTACATGACCAGTTACTAAAGCATGCCAAAAGTCGACTTGAAGCTCAGCAAAGTTTAGCAAAGTGAATGTGAGATTTGCTGATGTTGGAGCCTATCTAGAGTCTTGGCCACTGCGAAAGGGGGGCATTTTGGCTGCTTGGACTGAGTCAGGACTAGTTTGTTTGAGTGCCTTGCATTAACTTTCTAGACCATGTAGTATGTGTCAGGCTTGCAAGGCCATGGTGTAGTGGGCTAAGAAGGTAGCTAAGAGGCTGGATGAGGTGGGTGCACCTTGGTCATCATTCTACTGTAGGGGAATAAGGAAATAGGGAATTTCTGTAAGTTTGAATTTGCCAGATCGGCCTGGTTTGGAAATTATTGGTATCATGAATGGTTTAGATAAGGGGTAGGGTCCAGTGTATCTTTTTGTATTACATATGTTGTGGAATTGTTCCTGGTGAGCATGCACTGCAGGTGATTGATGTGGGGATCATGAGTGATGGATGGGCAGGAAGGCAATAATGAAAGAGGGATGTATCATAACACTATCTCTGAAGCTGTTGAGTTATGCAAAGAAGAGAAGAAGAAACCAAAAGATCAACAGTCGAGTTTACATGCCATCTATAAAAAGATAGAAGATGAATGGGGGAAAAAGAAAAACTATGTAAGGGTAAGCAGAGATATAGTGTAATGGTGGCTGCAAGGAGGACAAAGTTCACACCAGTTCAACATGGATACAAATTCCTGGCTAATGAATGAAGAAGAGGAGAACATGGTCAATTTCTGTCTCAACTATGCTGCACAAGGGTTTTCACTCAATCACAACTTGCTAAAGATGCACATTAATACAATCTTATAGGCATGTCTCAGAGAGAGCTTCACAGAGTCTGGAGTTGGCCAGAATTAGATAGACTACTTTGTGGAGCATCATTCAGATTGACTGGGTCAGTACTGGAGCTCTTCCCTTGATACCATGGGCAGCAGATGTAACAGGATTTTAATTAGGTGAAGGAATCAAAGAATGAGTATTGGGTCCTGTTGGGGCCAAACTACAATATGTATCAGCAATGTGACAGCAACTGTGAAACTATTACTGTACTGTAATTGTAATAATATATGCAGATGGAGGAGATATACCACCAACAATAATTTATAGAGGACAACACTTCTTGACTGAATGGCACCAAAATAATACTTTAGGTGCAAGGTGAGCACTCTTGAAAAGGGTAAAATTACACACTCACTTGAATGCTAGCATTTCCCACTCCCTAAAGGTGTCACGACCATAACAACTCCACCACTTAATAAGTCTTCTCCACTTCTATTCCGACTTAACTCCGTTTTCTTTTGTACTTAGACATTTCTTTCTATTCTTTCTTATCCGACTCTGAGTCTGATATGTATCACGTTACCGGTATTTACTTACCCAGTCGCCGACCGATCGGCAACTGCGCTTTCCTCCCCACGTTTCTATGACATCATTTTATTGATCTGTTATTTAGCTTCTTTCTATACCCGCATTACAAAGTCTCTTTCTAATCTTTGTCATCTATGTACTCCGCCTTCGCCTACCATTAGTATCACCTCCGATACTTTGTATAAATACTCTCTCTCACTGAGGACTTACTCCTCAGTTCGAATATCATCTTATTATAAAGTCTCTTCTCCTCTCTCATCTCCAAAAACTACCTCTTCGACGAATCCCACCTTCGTCCTCAGTCTCCCTCCTCCCAATTCCTAAGTCCGAGGACTGGGATCGCTCCAGGGCACAGCACTCCATCTTAGTTGCTGAAGCCAAGTCCTCATCCCTCTGAACTCTGAACTCCCTTTTTCCTATTCTGCCTCCTGTTCTCATCAGAGATAAGTGGAGTAGATCAGACCTTGACAAAAGGGCTGGACAGATGCAGAGTTAGGGTGGCTTTGGATTAAAGATCTTGATTATAAGACCTGCACAAAAGTGAATGGATGTGCACATCTTCTTCTTATTGATGGACACAATTCACATTACATGGAAGAGTTCCTAGACTATGCAAGGGTCAACAACATCCACATCCTCTGTTATCCACCACATACTACCCATGTCTACCAAACTTTGAATGTTGGCATTTTCAGAGTTCTGAAACATTACTGAACTGTTGAATGTAATTAGTAGTATAGTACATAAAGGACACATGCTAAAAGATTGGAATGGGGAACTTCCTACCTATCTATGCTCATGCTCACAAAAAGGTGCTCACATCACAAACTATATGTGCTGCATTCCAAAAGACCAGTGTCTGGCCTCTAAACCCAAATGCCATCTCACCTAACATGATGGCACACAGCTTTGAAACATCATGTGTGGGTCATATGCCCCTTCCACAACTGAGTCCTATTGGCTATCTATCTGCATCAAGCACAGAAGGCTCATGGTGCTGCTCTGTCAGCACCCAACATTATACCATCAGCATCTGAATCCAACTTGGATACCCTGTGTTATGACAGGTGCAGGTAGTGTCAGCTGTAGACTCAATGCACAACCTAAAGCTGTGAGGCAAGAGCAAGGGGCATAGGTCCTGAGTGCAATGCACAGAGACTAGTTACTACTCTTCCTAGGTGAGTATGTAGCAATGTCAAAGATGAAGGTAGAGTATCCTTGAGCGAAGATGCTGCAAGGCCAAGTGAGTCGATGGGAGAGCAAAGGGGAGCAAGAGGGTCAAAGATGCAATAGATTGCTATCTCGAGTAGGCTCAACCTAAAGATACACTGCTTGTGCTACACCTCTGTTGTGATTGGTTAGCCGCGTCGCAGTTTTCATCTTATCTTCGGCGCCAATCTTATCTATGGGCCTGTCTAGATTGGGATCACGTGACCTATGACGTATGGTCTGGACCATGACGTCACCGTGACATCATTGCTGACTGATGCATGACATCATCATGACATCATACTTACTAAGTAGCTTTAGGGTAGCCCTTTAGTACTTGGTCCGTGCATGGTTAGCAGTCATATATAAGGTAGCACATCTTGTACCTTGTAGCCCCAATCCTATATTGCGAGTGTTGTTCTGTTATAGGGAGCCTTCTCTAAGACAACCTCCTTCGCCCACATCGATGACACGACTGGATAGCCAACACCGGTCTGCAACCTCTGTGCGCAAGGACATCAACCCAACGCCGCTCGTCTACGACGACCGTCGGTATCTCTTCTCATCCCTCTCATTCGAGTCCACCGTTACACGTATACTCTCACCCTACTCGAATCTAGGTTAGGTTGCATCAACCTCTATATATACATGTAGGGGATGTGCACAGACCAAGAAGAGCCTCAAAGACAAAGAAAGACATAAGGGGAAAAAGGATAAGCATCTATGAGTAATCTACAGTATGAATGAGTAAGACGAAGACTGCAGATTGGAAATAAGAAGCAAATGCACAGCAGAGAAGATCAACAGAGAATATGCTGTGGCACGAGGACTACGGAAGCAGTAGAAGAGAAGCTCGGGTGAAATACCTGAGATAAGGATAAGTGACACAAGGTGTCAGAAGCAATAAGTGAAACAAAGAAGCAAGGAGGGCATGCAGTGCCAAAGGAAAGAGTCTGAGAGTAAAGGAAGCAGCATAAGCCAATGGGAGGGGTTGGCAAAGGGACAATGGTGAACTGGGGCAATATGCAGTATCAGAGACCACAGGTCCAGGGGAATGGTGATGGGTATATGCCAGTAGGATGACCAGCGAGGTATAGGCAAACCAGCAGGAACAGCTGGTGAGACATCTAGAGGCACAATTGAGAGGTGCCACGGCTAGGACAAAGGAAAAGAAAAGGGGCCATAGACCAATTGTAACACCCTGCCATCAGTGTCTGACTTGGAGATGCTTGGCCATGGATCCAGCTCCAAGTCACTGCCAGTAGCCACAGTGGTGAATGGAAATCTATGGCCAATAGACAGAACCTAGCAGTTCACAATACTGTAAAGGCACTCAAGTCAATATCAGCATCATTTCTGGTGAATGAGACAATCCTTACCTCAGCAATAAGTCAGATGCTCATCTACATATCAACCATCACTGCTGACACCCATACAAAAATGGAAACATGAGCTATTAGATCGGAAACTAGAAAATGAACTAGAACATGCATATCAAGAGGCCCTGCACCAGTCACTTGCATGTGAAGACCAATACAAAGCACACACCATTGAGTTACAGTCAGCACTTGTTCTATAGTCAATTTACTGCAATAGAATTATGGGTCAGTTGGCTGCTCAGGAAGAAAGGGAAGGAAAGAAAAAGAAGGGAAAACTCATGGCTGGTGGAATGCCCAGGCTACTAACTGCAGAGAGTGTTTGATGGTCTGATTATATAACTGGCAAAAAACCATAACCGAACTGAACCATAACTGCTTGTGACCAGCCTGACAGTCCAGTTACAGATGGTTATGGTTCGGTCACAGTTACAGTCACACCCAATGCTAGCATATCAAAAACCATAGGAAAACTGGTTAGAACCAGTTATCAACACAAACCAATGACTACATAATACATACAAATGGTATAATAGACATGACTCAATGAGTACAAAAACTACAAGTTACAACACCACCACCTCTTCATCCATTTGTTGGAGCTCCCTAAACTCCTCAAGAAAGATTTCAGCTGAGTTGAACACAGCCTGGTTGACAACATTCTTGTGCCAGGCATGCTTCATGACTTGCAATTCTTCAAACCTTTCAGCACCAAGTCTTGAATGCCAGTCTGTTGCCACCTCAGCACCTGCTGAGAAGAGTTGTTTGCAAGGCATGGAAGATGCCAGAATGGCACAAACATCCCACATGATTCAAGATAGTGTCAGATAAATAGCAGAATAAGCCTAAATAAATCAAAGAAACAGTGACAATCATGATGTGCTTACTGCCCACCATGCTAGTATGTCCATGTCTTTCTTGACATCAACTTCAATGATGGTGAGGTAATGGTGTAACTCAGCATGCCAGCCAAGTGTTCCAGCACTCTGCTTGGCTACATTCTCCATGAGAGCATGATGATGCCATTCATATTCATCACCCAACATGCAAGTGGTGCTGCCATCAGGAGATACTGGCTGGCTTGGTGCCAGTGCTGCTTCACAATGAGCATCATTCCAGTAGTGTGAAATGGAGTCTTCAACAATCTTCATAGCTTCATCATACTAATTCTTGGCATGTTGGTTACCCATAGATTGCTCTCTTGCCTGTTCCTCCTCTCCACCCCATGCCATCTTGATATACTCCATTTTGTAATAGGGGTGGAGAACTGATAAATGTTAGTACTCATTAGTCGACATGCTAACATGACACACTGAGAGAGAGCACATAGACTAGTTTCTGGTCGAACTTGTTGTAGTATTTGCTAATCTTTTGAAGGCCATGCTTGATTGTGTTGCTGTATTGAATGTACCATGAGACTTCTTTTTTTGATTCCCAGACAGTCTGAAGTTCTTCTAAGGCTGGGATATCTCACCATAAGATTGGATGATTGTTGCTTGAGAAGTATTCCTGGATGTTGTTTGCATCCTAGCATAGTAAACAGTTAGTATTGTAACATAGATGGATGATGGTGATAACATACCGCGATGATATGACATATGTCATTCACATGCTCCCACTCAGCTGGCCTCAGGGCGAAAGCAGTCCAAGGTATGTGCTTCACCCCACAGCCATGGTGATGGATGGTTGTAATGGGTCCAAAAAGTTTGTCTGCAGATTGAATAAAAAGGTTAATGGGCTGTCAGTCATGGTGGAGTAGACTTGAATGTGAGTTATTGATAGTAGCTGAGTAAGACTGAGAACGTACCTGATGGAGTTGATATGCATGGGCAAGCATCCCATCAGCAGTGCCCCAGCGGACATTGCTGTGCAGTGGAATAGACAAGGGAATTTCAATACTGCAGTTTTCTTGAAGTGTTTCGAAGTATTCGATACATTGACTGCTGCATTGTATCTACACAACTAGTTATCAGTGGTGTACTACCAGCACGAGCAAATTTGAAAAATACCTTTATAGCAAGCATATAAATGGCAGCTACAACATCTAATGTACCACCTAGACAATTGTTGGAAAGAGATGGATCAAACTCCCATATCATTGTGGCTGTCTCAACAGCTGAGATGTTGGTGACAGCAGACATTACGGTGGAGACTGTTGTGATTGGTTAGCCGCGTCGCAGTTTCCATCTTATCTTCGGCGCCAATCTCTTATCTTATCTTATCTCGTACAGCGCCTATCTTATCTGTAGGTCTAGACTGGTATCACGTGACCTATGACGTATGGTCTGGACCATGATGTCACCGTGACATCACTGCTGACTGATGCATGACATCATCATGACATCATCATTACTAAGTAGCTTTAGGGTAGCCCTTTAGTACTTGGTCCATGCACGATAGTCAGTAGTATATAAGGTAGCGTACTTGTGGTAGTTGCTCCCCAGTCCTATATTACGAGTGTTGTTCTGTTATAGGGGTCCTCCTCTTTAGACACACCCCTTCGCCCACATCGACGACACGACCGGATAGCCAACACCGGTCTGCAACCTCTGTGCGCAAGGACATCAACCTAATGCTGCTCGTCTATGATGACCGTCGGTATCTCTCCTCTATCCCCTTCTATTCGAGTCCACCGTTACACGTGTACTCTCACCCTCACTCGAATCTAGGTTAGGTTGCATCAGAGACGGCAAGGTTGAGAACATGTCTGAGGCATGGGAGATAGTATTGGACTAGATTGAATGTATACACCTCGTTCTTGTGGAGTAAGTCTTCAATTTTGTCGCACATGCTGTTATTGTTGCTAGCATTATCGGCAGTGATGCAGAAGAGCTTGGATGGCTGAAAAAAAAAAAAAAAAAAAAAAAAAAAAAAAAAAAAAAAAAAAAAAAAAAAAAGAATGAAAAAGAATGAAAACTAAAGGAAAAGAATACTTATATTGGAGGATGACTTTGAGGGAACAATTCCAGTGCACCGGCAGAGTGTAACAAAGTAGTGTGCCATGTTCTCACCAGTGTGCTGTCCTGAAACTGCCCAAAAAGTGACTACTTGTGACTGGAGCTCCCATTTCAAGATCTTCATATTGGTGTAGATCTAGTAGGCAGTTATATCCATAAATCCAGCCCTTGTCTGGTCAACCGACCACATGTCTACTGTAGTTGACACAAGACCAGTGTTTGAGGACTGATTAACAATCATAAGTTCAGGCTACTAGCATGTGACATTGACCATATTGATGATAAACTTACCTGAAACTTGCCATTGAGATCATCTAAGAATTCTGAGAACTTGTTGTGGATGTATGTTGTGACATTATGTGTAGAGGGCAGGTCAGCTTTAGTAGCATTTGGGCACATTGCTACTAGGCAGTTGTGAAAGGTTGGTTTGTTGGCTACACTAAGAGACTAGTAGATGCAATTGAGCATGATAAGCAATAAATGAAACAACTCCAAGCATAGTGCAGTGATTAGTGCTCACCTGATCATCACATATGATGAATTCAGCCACCCACTTCAAGGTAATCTCCCTCGAAAATGTGTGCAGTCCTTGGGCCTTTGAAAAAACTCCATCAAATGTCATCTGTTGTAAATTCTCTCTTGTTTGGCATCTTGCGGCTTCCTCTTGCTCCTTCAATACATCTTGTGGCACTGCTCGGTAGTTCTCGGCAATACCCTGCTCAGCATATCGTGCCTGGCACTCTGCATAGTAGCCATGGATGTGGTGTCGACAAGAAGAATTGCTGCCTATATGGAAAGCTCATTGCTTTCTATGTTTCTTAATGAAATTTTCATCATCTCTGAGATTTGGTGAGCTACTCGTTACTTGGCGCTTCCACCACACACTTCAATACTTACCTACAGACCATACACCACTGTCCTTTCAATGTCTGAGAGATTCCTGGACTGGCATCTGCTTGAACAAACTTGACAGTGACCCAGTCCAAAAAAATGGTGTGTAAATCATCAGCATTCTGCTTCTTTGTCTTTTGCTGCTCAGGAATAGTGATGTCTAGCAGATCCTCCCCCTCTGTCATGTTCTACTCAATCCATCAGCATCAATTCTATCTCAATTGCCATCAAATACCTCTGGTGCTCATAAGTCCCGACTGATGCTTGCTCTTCCATCACTGCTGCCATCAGTATCCATTTACGACATCACCTCTTCAGCTACCAACTTGTGATCATGATAATCTGATGCCTCCTCAATAGGAGTCAGATGCCTTTGGCCACCACCATGACTGCTATGACATTTAGGCTTCTTTTGTCATCATGAGGTATGTTTACCATCAGGATTGGTGCCAGAGTTCTTAGACTGATCTGTTTCACTGCAACTAGAAGGTGCCCGAGCCTGTTTCTTGCCTTTGTCCTTCAACAATTATCTTTGGGAGGGTGGAATTTAGTGTGTGCTTTGTGCCCATTGGAGCCCTGAGCTTTTGCTTTTTCTGTTGCAACACGCAACTGACTAGACTTGCGAGCAGTGTCACCGGGCATCGGAAGTTGTAACAGGGGTTTGTACAAGTGTCGAGTGTCGAGTGAGCAGAGAATCATGTCTAAGTCCAAGAGACCAAGTCATGCATTTTGAAAATTTGCACTATACAACATGTTGACTATGTGAGACTCAGCTTGAGGTCGCTTGGCTACTCGCTCCATGACCAGTTTCATAAAAACCAGTCCAGACTGACTACATAACCACACTGTAACTGACAGTGACCAGTTCACAGAGGTTCAGTTCAGTCATGAGTGTGATGCAAAAAAAGTGTAACTGGTCATGATTATGGTTATGCACAAAAAAGGCAAATAACTAGACCAGACCAGACCTTAAAATGCTAACTGCAGATATCTTTCACAATTAAGTTATTGAATTCGAGAAAGCCACAGCCAATGAAGTAGTGTAGTGCAAAAATAGGAAGAAATAAAGGGAGAGTCAAGCTAAGGCACTGGAAACATGGAAAGAGGCAGAAAATGAGTGAGAAAGCAAAATATGGCTAAAAAAAAGGCTTACAAGAAGGAAGTTAAGGCTGGAAAGTTGAAAGGAACTTGAAAAAGTTAAAGAAGCAGAAAGCACATTAGGATCAACCAAAGTGCAGAAAACTTGAGAAACCACTCCCTAAGCTAGATATTGTGAGCATCAACTTGAACATTGAATGTGGGGATGGGTCAGAGAGTGATGACAATGATATGGATAGTGATAGTCTGGACACTGAGATTTGCCCTTTTTAGGCTGGTGCAAATGGTGGTGCTGTGCTGATAACATCAGTAAAATATATCCCCCTGTACAGACCTGTACAGGTCTGTATAGGTCTATATAGACTTATGTAAACTATCAAAAATAAATCACAAATTTAATTTCAAAATCAAATTATTTCAAACTCAGTCATTACATAAACATTACATAATCCTCCATAGTGCGCATTGGGCACTTTCTGCTCCTTACCTGAGACAAGCCTTTTTATATTACTGCCATGTATCTCTCAAAGAATTTGGTCACAACACATTATGTCATCATGCAGACAAGCGAAGAGGGCGAGGATAAATTCAACTTTCTTGTGAGCAGAAAAGAATAACACACATCACAGATCTCAATTGCAGAAGCCTGGTATGACCTTCACCAAGCTGAACAGCAGGTAGATTCTCTCCGGGAGATATTCAATCTCCAGGCAAAAATGGAGAAGATATTGTTGAATCTTGATGAGATGAAGAAGGGTGTTTTAATGGCAATAAACAGAGCTGCTCACAACCTTCCTTCTTTAACTGCACAGAGAACTAAGACACAGAAGACGAAGACTCGCTTGCTATGTTTGTTGCAAGAAGATCCACATCATGATGATGCAGGCGACTCCTTTACTGAAGACACTGAGATTGTTGAGCACCTGGATGCCATGGCATACTGTGCAGTTTAAGAAGGAAGGTTGGACCTTCCTTCTTTAACTGCACAGAGAACTAAGACACAGAAGATGAAGACTTGCTCATGATGTTTGTTGCAAGAAGATCCACATGATGATGATGCAGGTGACCCCTTTACTGGAGACACTGAGATTGTTGAGCACCTGGATGCCATGGGATATGAAGTTGTTACAGCACTAGCTGATGTGCATGGTTTCTATGTTCACATTTCACTGATTTCTCACTCCCACACCTTAGTACAAATATGTGGCAATTATATCTTCGAAGTCAGACCCTGACATCCACAAGTTCCTCAAGCTTACAGAAGATCAGCAAGAGGTGGATATTTTGCAGTACCTAGCAAATATCCACTCTCTCTTCAATTATACCATCCCCGGCATCCAGACCTGGAAATGCAGCTCCAGAGGGTTCACCATTCACAGCCAATCAGGTGGAGGCCACCTCACAGCACTTCATCAACCCAATGAATGTCTGTGGTCTGCTGCCATGCAACTTGCTGAGGCAGTGGCATTTATGCATGACTGTGGCATTGCCCACCAAGATATCAAGCTGTTGAATGTGCTCATTCTGCCTAATGGTGGCCACCTTTCAATCATCGACTACAACATTGCTGTCTTCATCAAAGATGATGGAAGCAAATCTCACAGTAAAGTTAGTATGGAGGAGTATATTGCACCCAAAGTTACAGGGAGAAACTTGTACAATCTGATCTGTGCTGACCTATGGTCGTGTGGCAAGATGCTGGAAGCACTGTGTAGTCTCTGCAAGTCATCGATGCAGAAAGAACTTACTGTAGCCATCTGTATAGATGCAACGGTCATGCATCACACAGAGGCTGTTGCATTGCAAATTTTACCCCTGTCATGCATCACAGGGGGGACATTGCTAACTGAACTACCAACTCATGGGGTAGAAATTTGTACCACTTAATTGTCACTAATACAAGCCCAAATGTTCTTAAACTCACCTGCAGCTGTGAGACCATCATCATTACCTCTTTCTGCTGCCCCAACACAATCCGAAATGATGTCAACTTGAGCGGGAATACTAGTAACTGCATCCATGGCCTCTAAGTTGAAGGCATCACAAATGACAGCACTAGAGGGGACATCAGCATCATCATCGCCTGCTTTGGAATTGAATTGATCCTTGGATAAAGTGTCTTCAAGTCCATGAACAATACCCATGCAGTCCATGATCTCCTGGTGGAGCACAGGGTGTGCACATAAATACTGAGCAAGTGCTAATTGAGACGTTTTGCTCGTCAAACAGGTTGCAGATAGATTCCAGGTTTTCACTCAGCATCGTTCCCAGGCCTTTAAAGTGTCAATGTTACTATTAAGATGCCATGTACTAGGAATGAAGAACTTGTACAAACCTTCTGGACAAGCTCTCAACCAAATAGACTGGTCATGAACTCATAGACACTTATGATACTTGCCACTGATGCATCCTGCAAGACTGGTAGTGAAGTTGAAAATTTGACTTGATCTGGTGTTAACCCACTGTCAATCTGATGCTGGTGCGAGTGTACCAAGAATTCCATTTGGTGTTGCTTAAGGTGATGTTTGATGACATGGTTGAGCCCAATGTTTGCAGGTTGAAAGATGCCAGTACCTAAATGCAGCAAAGAAGTGTGAGATGCATATGGAAGCAAATTTATAACAAATGACTCACAACTGGCAGGTACAAAGCACAAAATGATGTGCAGGAACTCTTTGAAAATATAGGAACAGAAATCTTCACCTGTATGAACTGGGTAGCAGTCAAGGTAGACCACAGCAATTTGAGTGTCATCAAGGTCAGGGTCTGCTTCAATGGCACTGCGACGGTACAGCTCAAAGATGAACTCAATCCACTAGTAATGCAGGGCTTATTATCAGTGACAATCTTGTGAAGTGCAACATCATGATGGTGCACAAGTTACCTCTTTCATAGTCTTGAGCGTGCTATAGTGACTGCCTTTTCTATCACTTTTCGCAAACACAAAGTTAAAACCATACTCCTGTGCTTCTGCCATGGATTCCACAGTTGCCAATGGTAATGAATGTTCTGATGCTCCAGCCCAAATTTGTTGAAAAGGTAGAAAGGTCCCCTCAGGAGTGCTGGCTATGAGCAGTGTGTATGCACGTTTTTCATCCTTGGCAACAATCTCAACTTGTTGGCTACCTTGCTCTGCAAAAGTTGTACCACTGCTCAGAAGAATGTAGCAACCAATTTGGTCAAACCCAACTACAAGCTGTGAATTATGAGTGGAATGAGTTGAATTACATCTGGCAAAATGCACAAATGAAACTTTGACTCACCTTTGATGGCACATTGTGTCATTTGATGACATAGACCAGTTGGAAAAAGCATTCTTCACACTTGTCTTCTGCATTGGATGGAAGTTTGGCTGCAGCGCGTGTCCCTTTCCAAGGTGTCCAGTCAAGGACACTCTCAAAGAATGAGCATACAAATTTCTGGATTGGTAGATTAGCTTGAATCGGAGATCCAAGTCAAGATCCATAATGGAGAACCTACCTCTGAGCACTTGAACATTGAGAGCAAGTCAGGAATATACTTGTGAATGACAGCAAGCATAATTAATCATGCCATAACAACATTTACCAGCAGTCCAGACTCATGCAGGGATTTGAGCTTTTCGACAATTTTGTCTTGCACATGAGGATGACCAGATAGAACTCCAGAATGTCCAGAACCAGCAAGGGTGTGTTGTCATTAAACATTGTTAAGTGTAGACAGAGACCATTGATGTTTTGTGTCATCATCAATCCACCTCGAGACAGTTCTCTTGTTGAGGGCAGAAAAGAGCTTGGGATGATCCCGCTGAAGTGCCCTTGTCATGGCACTGGGAGACCAGTCATATTTTCTTGCAGCAGCATCAATGTGAACCCACAACAGAGGGTGGTACCAATTCGTTTGTTTGTGTTACTCTTGTTTAGTACCCCCTCACTTCCCACTTCTTCTAGCTTTCCACTCTGAGTGCTCTGTGCACGAAATTGAAACAACATCAAGCTGCATACTACTAGCAGCCCTGGTATTTGATTCTTTCAATGCCTGGTATGTTTTCTCTTGTTACTAAATCTTCATAAATCTGTATAATCATAGACTTACATCATTGACTGATTGTTTTATCTCTGCAGCTGATGCTGCTAGTAGTGTGTGTTTGCATTCATGGCAGTGGTGTTGTCGATCAACTGCAAGCTGACGATGATGGGCATCTTTTTCAGCTTTTTCTCTTTCATCATCATGCTCTCTTCCCTTCCACATTTTCTCTGTTAATTTGTTGAGTCATTTTCACTGATCCCATTGCTCTTCATCAGTTTCAATGTGTTTCCAGTTTAGATCATGAAAGGTAAGTTGGCGAGTGGCACTAGCACTCGACCAGCCTTTTGGAGCGGGTTTGATTTGATGTGCCATCTCCACAGTAACACAGCTCTGTCGACCCAAGTTCTTGGATGGTGCACCTGAGTTGGTCTGAATGGTATCTGGCCCTGGCTCTGCCAGTGTGTCTGTGCCAGTGGCCAGCATCTCTCCATGTGTTCGCTTTTTGTGTAAATCAACCTCAAGCATGTCCTCCAAGTTGCCATGTTTGTGCCTGCACAAATGGCAATTAAAATGTGTGAGTCTGGCTTGTCCTACTTATACATTATCCAACATGCATGCACTGACTTTTGTGGGACCCTGGCACTCTGCATCTCAGCTGCTCATATCAGCCGCTCAAGCCAAACCTCCTGCAAAAAAATCCACTTATTGTCAGTCTTCATCGTCTTCATGGTCAACTTGAATATATCAATGAGCACCTTGTAGCATTCACCCCACTCTCGAAAGATAATGGTCCCACCATTCGGGACCTTATGTGTCTCAAAGCATACTTCTAAGTTTCGGTTGAAGGCATACCATACTCCCTCATCCTCTATGTGCTCTGAGTCAAGGCCGAAGAAGTATGTTGATGTTTCCACTGGTGGGTTAAGGGGTAGGCTGGTGGGCAGGTTTTCGAGCAATGACTGAAGATGATGGATATGAGAAATAAGCTCAGATGATGGGCCTTGTCGAGTTGGTGCCAGGTCTATGCCTACCTGAGGTAGTAGACTCAGAGGCACAATATTTTTTAAAATGGATCGTTTTGCTATACACTCTGACTCTCAGAGTGACCATGTCATAATGCAATATTGATGGACACCAGCTGACATTTAATATGTACTTAGTTAGCCCAAAGTCTAAATCCATGACCTAATCCCACAGCCCGGACCCACCAGGCCATTACTAAATTTTGAGGTGTCATGCTGAAAAAGAGTAGCATTGCAATGTGGCAACCTGTCATGCATCCCCAGGTGTTGCATCCATACAGACGGCTATAGTATTATGATGCTCTTGAGGGAGTTGATGTGTTTCGACCCAAAGCAGTGGCTGATGATGTCAGAGGTTCTGAATTGTATGACATCTTTCCAGTCACCAATGTCTGTGCAACCACTGCACACAAAGTGGTAATATTTTATTCAATATTAGGCATGATCTGACCTTTAGCTCTAGATTAGATGTCGGTCATCTTGTTGCTGCAGTCGCTTCCTAATGGGACCAGTAGAAATAATGTGTTAGTACTGTATCTTGAAATGAGCTTACAAATGTAACAATGGGGGCCCATTCTCCCATTTATATAACAGCAACCATGCAGCGACATACATCCCTTCATCACTGCATCTCATCAATGCATCTCCCACTCCTGCTGCACATTATAGTTGCTACATCAGCAAATGTCATGGCAGCTTCTGCAAAGATGTGGAGGTTTACAAAGACATGAATATTTTACAGTTATATCCCTTCTTGCCAAAGATGCTTCACAGATGTTCAAAGACCTAAAGTTGTGAAAGTATGAGTATGGAAGGCAGAAGATCCAAATATGCTGAAGTACTGAAGGTGAAATAATCAACTAGAGCTGACCATACTTACAATTGGATCGGTAAGTGTGAGTACATATACTTCCAGTGTCAACTTTTGTCAAGGCCTGTAGCATAATAAAAACACCATGCTGTGTGTTTCACCTTCATTCTCTTCCATATTATAGAATGCGCTGGCCAGATATGGCAATGTGGCTCAAGTTACATCAGCAAACTAACTCTGTCTGTCAAACTCTGGACAGCTCTGTCCAGAGTTTGACAGACAGAGTTAGTTTGCTGATGTACATATACTCTTGCCTGTTCACTTCAACTGTCTTCATTTTCCCATATACAATTCATTTTAACTTTATTCTGACTGTCGGGCCTGCCAAATTGTGCAGCCAACTTGTGCTATGTATTAGTGGCAGGCCCCATATTCAATTTGATGCCACTAATATGATGTGGTTACATGTTGACAGTCTGGTCAACCATTTGCTTTATTTTTGCCAGAAGAAAAAATAGAAACATAAATACATAGTAGGATTGAGTCATATCCTTTGGAATTATGCCACATGTGCCCAAGCAATGTTATCTACCCGAGTACCATCTCAGAGAGGATTAGAGTTGGAGGCACTGCCACTCTCCCTTAGTTGTAATGTAAATTACTGTATATTACTGATTAGTTGCTAGACAGTTTCAGACAACACGACATTATTACAGTAATGGACTATCACTTGCACCAGTGACTTTTTGTTGGCATATTTTTTATTACTGCACAAAATATACATAGATCATACACCACAGATGTATTACTATAGTATATGTATTGTCAACTTACAGAATTTTTTTAGAGAGAATTAAGAGTGTTATATGTGGTGCAGAGTGATGTCACAGTGAAACTTCTGCTTCTTATCAGCACAGCACCACCATTTGCACCAGCCTAAAAAGGGCAAATCTCAGTGTCCAGACTATCACCATCCATATCATTGTCATCACTCTCTGGCCCATCCCCACATTCAACATTCAAGTTGATGCTCACAATATCCAGCTTAGGGAGTGGCTTCTCGAGTTTTCTGCACTTTGGTTGATCCTAATGTGCTTTCTGCTTCTTTAACTTTTTCAAGTTCCTTTCAACTTTCCAGCCTTAACTTCCTTCTTGTAAGCCTTTTTTTTAGCCATATTTTGCTTTCTCAC